>JAVIAB010000073.1:44913885-44933311 GCA_032433765.1 Megaustenia siamemsis
TCGTGTTGTGTTTTGTTCTTTCTGCCTTGTCACGTGACAAAACCATTTTATCTGTTGTTTCCTTGTATATTCTATGGCGGGGGCTATTCCTAGCTTTTTTTTCTCTCAGTTCTTCATTTCTGATGTTATCTCTTAGACTGTTTCCTGTCATTCGCCCAACACATTTAATCTCAGTAGAGGTTATTTTTCTTATTGTTCTTGCATCTAGGGTCCAGGTCTGGCATTGGTAGCACAAGGTTGGGATGAAGATTACTAACATAAATAAAGTTGTTAAATCATTGCCAAGTAGAACTACTATTTAAACTACAGACTGTCTATATGATTTTGTAAAAAAATGTATTCTGTTGTTGATCACACACTCCTTTAACTTCTAAATTACCATTTCCGGTGACACCTGAGTGTTTTATGTTTCCATTGCTGTTGGAATAGCATGGAAAACGGTCAACAACAGAATTGATACGATGCACTGTAGAGATAGAAGATTGTGGAAAGACATGATCGCCTACGCCAACCGGTATGGCACATGATGATGATGATGTTGTTATTTGAATTTTTTTTTTTTTTTTTTTTTGAGATTGTGAGATACATAATTTATAAATACTCAGTTAGGGCTTGGTGGTTACTGTCCTATGGTTGAAGTAATTCAAAAGTTGCTCACTCTACATGTCTGTGATTCCTGTTGTTCAGACTCCGTGCTTCTCTGTTTGCCAAAGCCACTATTGTATTAAAAAGGCCCGTGGGCTAAGCATGTGACCTTTTCAGCACTGCGAACAGGGGCGGTTGAGGATAAGATAACATCAACCGTCTATAGCTGGTATATCTGAATACGTCACAATCTTTGAGTGATTTGGGGAAAACCCTCTCAGCCCGCAGGTCTTAGAAAAAACTATAGATGGTTATGATCTGTCTAACGCTTTCTTATATTGCATATGTGTGTATATGTGTGCGTGCGTGTGTGTCTGTATGTATATGTGCGTGTGTGTGCTTACATGTATTCTTTATCTCCAGCACTTCATTACTTATACATTTTGGCGCTAATCAAGAACTTGTCAAACTGTTGTAAGTTTCCTTTTTTTGCAGTTTCGCATTTGTATGCTTTCATCTGCATTTCTTTGCCTTGACCCCTGTAAGCTTCCACCATCATTTCCGTCTACTCCATCTTTCTCTTCCTCATGATACTAAATTCTCTCTTCTTTCTCATATTCATCACGTTGACCGTAAATCTTTGACCACGCATCCTTGAGACTAACGGACTAATTTCTTCGATGAGTGGTCCACTAACTAGTGCGTCCTGAAAATTGATCTGTTTTGAATTACTACAACCAATGCGTATGAATTTTATGTTTGAGGGGATTAGAGTAAAGCCAGAGTATCTTCATCCATCAATTCTATAAAATGACAACGGAAATGAAAATGTTATTTTAAAACAGATAGATGCCACATTACTCTCTCTCTCTCTCTCTCTCTCTCTCTCTCTCTCTCTCTCTCTCTCTAGGTGTTTGACCAAACGGGATGGTCTGTTTCGAGGTACACCGATGGAAGGTGGACTGGGTCCTATTAGCTGTGTTGTTTGGCGATCTTGACACACGCAGTCATCTGTGGGTCTCTGGCTGCCCTCAGTTCTGTTGTTTGCTGATCCTGACACACGCAGTCATCTGTGGGTCTCTGGCCGCCCTCAGCTCTAGTGTTTGCTGATCTTGACACACGCAGTCATCTGTGGGTCTCTGGCCGCCCTCAGCTCTGTTGTTTGCTGATCCTGACACATGCAGTCATCTGTGGGTCTCTGGGCGCACTCAGCTCTGTTGTTTGCTGATCCTGACATAAGCAGTCATCTGTGGGTCTCTGGACGCACTCAGCTCTGTTGTTTGCTGATCCTGACATAAGCAGTCATCTGTGGGTCTCTGGACGCACTCAGCTCTGTTGTTTGCTGATCCTGACATAAGCAGTCATCTGTGAGTCACTGGCCGTCCTCAGCTACGTTGTTTGCTGATCCTGACATAAGCAGTCATCTGTGGGTCTCTGGCCGTCCTCAGCTCTGGCGTTTGCTGATCCTGACACATGCAGTCATCTGTGGGTCTCTGGCCGTCCTCAGTTCTGTTGTTTGCTGATCTTGATACACGCAGTCATCTGTGAGTCTTTGTCCGCCCTCAGCTCTGGCGTTTGCTGATCCTGACATAAGCAGTCATCTATGAGTCTCTGGCCGCCCTTAACTCTGTTGTTTGCTGATCCTGACACATGCAGACATCTGTGGGCCTCTGTCCGTCCTCAGCTCTGTTGTTTGCTGATCCTGACACATGCAGTCATCTGTGAGTCTCTAGTCGCACTCAGCTCTGTTGTTGGCTGATCCTGACATAAGCAGTCATCTGTGGGTCTCTGGCCGTCCTCAGCTCTGTTGTTTGCTGATCCTGACATAAGCAGTCATCTGTGGGTCTCTGTCCGCCCTCAGCTCTGTTGTTTACTGATCCTGACATAAGCAGTCATCTGTGGGTCTCTGGCCGTCCTCAGCTCTGGCGTTTGTTGATCCTGACATAAGCAGTCATCTGTGCGTCTCTGGCCGTCCTCAGTTCTGTTGTTTGCTGATCCTAACACACGCAGTCATCTGTGAGTCTCTGGCCGCCCTCAGCTCTGGCGTTTGCTGATCCTGACACATGCAGTCATCTGTGGGTCTCTGGCCGTCCTCAGTTCTGTTGTTTGCTGATCTTGATACACGCAGTCATCTGTGAGTCTTTGTCCGCCCTCAGCTCTGGCGTTTGCTGATCCTGACATAAGCAGTCATCTATGAGTCTCTGGCCGCCCTTAACTCTGTTGTTTGCTGATCCTGACACATGCAGACATCTGTGGGTCTCTGGCCGCTCTCAGCTCTGTTGTTTGCTGATCCTGACACAAGCAGTCATCTGTGAGTCTCTGGCCGTCCTCAGCTCTAATGTTTGCTGATCCTGACACACGCAGTCATCTGTGAGTCTCTGGCCGTCCTCAGCTCTGGTGTTTGCTGATCCTGACACATGCAGTCATATGTGGGTCTCTGGCCGCTCTCAGCTCTGTTGTTTGCTGATTCTGACACATGCAGTCATCTGTGAGTCTCTTGCCGTCCTCAGCTCTGTTGTTTGCTGATCCTGACACATGCAGTCATCTGTGAGTCTTTGGCCGTCCTCAGCTCTAATGTTTGCTGATACTGACACACGCAGTCATCTGTGAGTCTCTGGCCGTCCTCAGCTCTGTTGTTTGCTGATCCTGACACACGCAGTCATCTGTGGGTCTCTGGCCGCTCTCAGATCTGTTGTTTGCTGATCCTAACACATGCAGTCATCTGTGAGTCTCTGGCCGTCCTCAGCTCTGTTGTTTGCTGATCCTGACACACGCTTTCATCTGTGAGTCTCTGACCGTCCTCAGCTCTAATGTTTGCTGATCCTGACACACGCAGTCATCTGTGAGTCTCTGGCCGCCCTCAATTCTGTTGTTTGCTGATCCTGACACAAGCAGTCATCTGTGAGTCTCTGGCCGTCCTCAGGTCTAATGTTTGCTGATCCTGACACACGCAGTCATCTGTGAGTCTCTGGCTGTCCTCAGCTCTGGTGTTTGCTGATCCTGACACACGCAGTCATCTGGGGGTCTCTGTCCGCCTTCAACTCTGTTGTTTGCTGATCCTGACACAAGCAGTCATCTGTGAGTCTCTGGCCGTCCTCAGCTCTAATGTTTGCTGATCCTGACACACGCATTCATCTGTGAGTCTCTGGCCGTCCTCAGCTCTGTTGTTTGCTGATCCTGACACATGCAGTCATCTGTGAGTCTCTGGCCGCCCTCAACTCTGTTGTTTGCTGATCCTGACACATGCAGTCATCTGTGAGTCTCTGGCCGCCCTCAACTCTGTTGTTTGCTGATCCTGACATAAGCAGTCATCTGTGGGTCTCTGTCCGCCCTCAGCTCTGTTGTTTGCTGATCCTGAAACACGCAGTCATATGTGGGTCTCTGTCCGCCCTCAGCTCTGTTGTTTGCTGATCCTGACACACGCAGTCATCTATGAGTCTCTGGCCGCCCTCAGCTCTGGTGTTTGCTGATCCTGACACACGCAGTCATCTATGAGTCTCTGGCCGCCCTCAGCTCTGTTGTTTGCTGATCCTGACACACGCAGTCATATGTGGGTCTCTGTCCGCCCTCAGCTCTGTTGTTTGCTGATCCTGACACACACAGTCATCTGTGGGTAGGTGGCCGCTCTCAGCTCTGTTGTTCATCGATCCTGACACATGCAGTCAGCTGTGGGTAGCTGGCCGCACCGCTGTTGGATGGGCGTAATTTTCAATACGTTTATTCAGTAATTATTCATTTTTAGAGCTGAAACAACGTGTTACTAGGCAAGTCTAGAGATGTCCATTCGTGTTTAACTAATGAGGAAGTATGTGCACAGACGGTTCCTGTATTGTGCACACATCCTTACAGGTTGTCACTTCTACTTGTTCCGTGCCGAGTGTGGTAAGCTGTGTTACAATTTGTGTACAGCAAGCTCGCAAATAAACGGAACCGATCTATAATAATTACAAATCTTCATTATTTGATTTCGCAATTCATCGATGTATCGAAAATGTATATGCCTATATTATATTCATTAAAAAAATTTCTTTACTTCCTTGTTTGCCTTCAGCGTCGAGGAGAGAAATATTTTTCGGTCCTCTGCTCTTCTGTTGGCCTTTCTTGCTATTTATACCTCCTGGTTCATCAATCCATCTTTTTCGTTGTCGGCCTTTGGGTTTGGCGTAGTGTTTTTATTGAAGACTCGCTGGGTTCTTTTTTTTAAATCTTCGTCTTCCAGCGTGGCCAAACCATTTTTGTTGTTGTTCCCTTATGTGTTCGATGTTCAGTGTGACAATGTCCTCGTCGCGCGTCTAACACATTTAGTTTCTCTAGTATAGTGGTTATTTTCCTCACTGTTCTATAGAGCTTCTAACACATTTAATTTCTCTAGTATAGTGGTTATTTTCCTCACTGTTCTATAGAGCTTCTAACACATTTAATTTCTCTCTAAAAAAAAAAAAAGAAAGAAAAATAAAGTAATCCCCGTCACGCCAAGAAGCGTCTAGGGAATATGGTGTTAGCGACCATACATTTTACAGACCCTCGGCACAGGATTTTTGGGGCAATGTAGTCGGTATTACGCCCGTGCGTTGGGATCGAACCCCTTGTCCTTTGTAGTCCAGTTCACTAACCACTGAGCTATCGCGGCTCCCTCTTTAATTTCTCCAGTATATATAGTGGTTATTTTCCTCACTGTTCTTGTCGAACTTCTAACACATTTAATTTCTCTAGTGTAGTGGTTATTTTCTTCAATGTTCTTGTAGAGCTTCTAACGCATTTCATTTCTCTAGTATAGTGGTTATTTTCCTCACTGTTCTATAGAGCTTCTAACACATTTAATTTCTCTAGTTTAGTGGTTATTTTCTTCAATGTTCTAACACATTTAATTCATCTAGTATTGTGGTTATTTTCTTCACTGTCCTTGTAGAGCTTCTAACACATTTAATTTCTCTAGTTTAGTGGTTATTTTCCTCACTGTTCTATAGAGCTTTTAACACATTTAATTTAGCTAGTTTAGTGGTTATTTTCCTCACTGTTCTATAGAGCTTTTAACACATTTAATTTAGCTAGTTTAGTGGTTATTTTCCTCACTGTTCTATAGAGCTTTTAACACATTTAATTTAGCTAGTTTAGTGGTTATTTTCCTCACTGTTCTATAGAGCTTTTAACACATTTAATTTCTCTAGTTTAGTGGTTATTTTCCTCACTGTTCTATAGAGCTTTTAACACATTTAATTTAGCTAGTTTAGTGGTTATTTTCCTCACTGTTCTATAGAGCTTTTAACACATTTAATTTAGCTAGTTTAGTGGTTATTTTCCTCACTGTTCTATAGAGCTTCTAACACATTTAATTTAGCTAGTTTAGTGGTTATTTTCCTCACTGTTCTATAGAGCTCCTAACACATTTAATTTCGCTAGTTTAGTGGTTATTTTCTTCAATGTTCTTGAGTATAGCGGACAGGTCTTGGTAGTGGAAGGGAAGATTGTGTTGTGGAGTGCCAGTTTTGCCTCTAGTATTATTTCCTTATTGGACTACAGTGGCAACATTTGTCCGATGATTTGACAAGCTTTGCTGTATCTTGAGTTATTTTCGCATACCTCCATTTTAAGGCAAGAGAGAGAGAGAGAGAGAGAGAGAGAGAGAGAGAGACTATATCTTCCTGTTTGTTCATCATTGAGTGCCGTCTCTGCATCGAAGGTTGGCTACCAAGGAGCGCCCTATCTTAGCTATTGCTTTGATAGTCGAGGTTGTCATGTGCTGACTTGTCCATCTTTTGATGTTACTCTTCCATGCTAATCTTTAGTTTGCCTCTTTTACCTTGTATTTTCTCTACCAAGATTACTTTTTTTAAAAGGCTACTGTATCTTTTATCATGTGCCAAAAATCTTATTTGTCATTTTTGAATTGTGTGTCGTAGTTCTCTTTTAACTTTTAGTTGTTTTAAGACTTCATAATTTTCCTTCTCCTTCTATCCTATTCTTCCACATTTCAAAGGCTTCAATTTTCTGTTCTGTTTTATTATCTAATGCCCAACTCCACGTTAATAAATAATATAAATGTGTCACTTTATGACCTCGAGTTGTAAACTATGTATATACCGGTAGAACAAGAATGAAATAATTGTGAGTTTTTTTTTAAATTTTTTTTTTTACATGTTTAAATATAATGTTTAAATGAATATTACCAATTATATTACCATTATGGAAAAAGAAGGGCAGCAGAAGAGACCGCAACCAATATAGAGGAATATCGCTATTAAACCACACAGGGAAGTTATATGCCAAGATAGTTGAAAAAAGATTGAGACCAATTATAGACCCACAACTAAACGATGCTCAGATGGGCTTCAGGAGGAACAGAGGTTGCACAGATGCCCTATTTATCATAAAACAACTAGTGGAAAAAACAATAGAACATACTAAAACACTATATACAGCTTTTATTGACCAAGAAAAGGCGTTCGATAGGGTGGACAGGGAACAACTGTGGTCCGTATTGCCCTTGTACGGAGTGAGTCACCACCTAGTAGAGATATGCAAGAACCTATATGAAAGTAGTCTCACTACAGTAAGATCTTCAGCAGGCTACTCTAAACATTTCACCATTAACTCCGGAGTAAGACAAGGCTGCGTACTTTCCCCTTTACTTTTCATCACATGTATGGACAATATATGCAAATTAGCATGCCCAATCAAAGGAAATATACCAACACGGATGATAACAAGCGATAACACAAAAGAGAACGAAATATACGTACCAGAAAACAGCAGAAGAGAGGAAGAAATAAATGAAATACTATTTGCAGACGACCAAGTTCTAATATATGAAACAACTGAGGACCTGCAAGAACATATCAACAGGCTAAACAACACTTGTAAACAATACAACATGAAGATAAACATAAACAAAACTGAAGTAATGGCAATAGCGAGAAAGAAAGAAAAACTAAACATCATAATAGATAATATAACTCTGAAGCAAGTAGACAATTTTAAATATCTGGGTAGCACGTTAACACAAGACAATAACCAAGAGACCGAGATAGATATAAGGTGCAACAAAGCATGCCAAGTTATAGGCCAAGTATCAACACTATTAAAAAACAAAGCAATAACTCATCATCATGTGCCATACCGGTGGCGTAGGTGATCATATCCCTCCACAATCTTCTATCTACAGTGCATCTTATCAGTTCTGTTGTTGACTGTTTTCCATGCCATGACACCAAGCTATCCAGTATTTTCTCTCTTTGTCGCCCGCGATCTCTCTTTCCTTTTATTTTGCCAGTTGTAACCCAGTATTCCAACTTTCCTCTTCTCATGATGTGCCCGAAAAATGTTGATTGCTTCTTTCTGATGTTTTTTAAGAGTTCCCTTTTTGTGTTAGCCTCTTTGAGAACTTCCTCATTGGTTTTTTTAGCTGTCCAGGGAACTTTCAACATTCTTCCGAGAAATCCCATCTCTGTGGTCTCTAATCGTCTTTTCATTTGTTACTTTGTTAAGCAATAACTACGAAAGTAAAAAGGGCAATATACAAATACATTTGTCTAACAACTCTGTGCTATCAGTGCCAGAATTGGACTCTGGACTCTAGAACAATAAGAAAGATAACGACCAGCGAAATGAAATGTGTCAGAAGAATGGCAGGAAACAGCTTTAGGGACAGAGAAACACCGAGCTGAGGAAGAAACTCAAAATTGAACCAGCCATCGAATACATAAAGAAACAACAGATAAATTGGTTCGGCCACATAACAAGACAAAAAGAATTAACAATGACGCAAAGAGCCATAAACAAACGCCACGAAAACGCCAGATTAAGAGGAAGACCGAGAAAGAGATGGATAAAGGGAATACTAGAGTCACTAGGAGGGATAACATCAGAAGAGGCCAAATAGAAGAGCAAAGAATCGCAGATTGTATCTCAACGGCAATAAAGGAAGGATAGAAGAAAAGAAGAAAGAAGAAGAATGAATATTAAATTAACAATGAAAAATACATTTTGATTCGTTTCCTTATAGGAAATTGCGCCGCAACGTAGTTTTTAAAAATCTCCAATGGAAGACACCTCCATATTTAACGTGGACACGTTTCCGAATATTTGTAAATGAAATTTGCAGACATTCCACCAGATTTATCATAATGAAGTCAAAGAAGGTGAGCATAACCATTTATATTTGGATTATTGTTTCATCACTTTAAAATAGAAATCTTATTAATCCTTTTGTTTTGACACAGCAATATTCATTGTCTGTTCAATCAGAAAATTAATGTTTGTAAAGTAGCCAATTATCGATTACGTAAACAATGATCACTAAGACGTCTAAGACATTCTTGATACTACACAATGCTTTTTTGTGTGTTATCTGATATTTAATTTGAGTCTTTTATTATACGAAATATAGCATGGAAGCTACAGAACAACTAAATTCTGTGTCTAAGTTCTTGAAATGCTGTGATATACTGTGAATGTGGAATCTGGAACAACAGCCTTACTTTTTGCTTTGTGCCTTCTACTAATACTTAATTAATAAAATAAATACTTATCCTTTGCCTTGCAGTTTGCAGTTGCCCGGCCTAACTTCTACCGTATTCTACGTTATAACTTATATAAGCCTAACCTAACCCGTATAAAACTTTGAGTAAGGCACCCTGCCCTAGTCTTAGTTATAGTTAGCACAACAAGTTAGCTATGGTTTCTAAGTAACTGTTGCATGTTCTAGTATAAGTTATTGAGTTATTTTCGGGTCATCATCGATCATGATTGCACTCCAGATGATGTCCATCATTAGATGCTCAGATCCCATCAGTAACTTCCCGCATTAGTAAAACTCATTAACTTTGACTCAGTGTACTCACTGTACTCTTAACTGTCTAGTATCTTTGTGATGATAATAAAACTTAATTAATTATTAAGTTAATAATACACCAGCTGTAACTATAACTCAGGCTATTTATGAATTCTAATAGACAATCATAGAGTTCATGATAGAGCTTTAAAATCAAAATGTCATTCAATCAAACCAAATGCAGGATAGATCCATAGATATTAGTCAATTACTTCAATTCAATTAGTCTTAGATGATATAGTATAGTAGAAGTAGAGGAACACAGCATGCTTAATTAATAATTTGTAATTTGTATTTCTCTCTCTCTCTGCGATCAAGACTCAATCAGAGTAGGATTCCAGACTCTCTTATGAAGTCAGCTGTCTGTTTAAACTAGTGAAATACACAGATTTGGCCACTGAGCTGAGTTAGCAGGGATTCCAAGTTTTGAAACCAAGATAAAAGCAGTACAGTGGAAGTCGGCACAAGGTCTAGCAATTACATCACTTTACTTTACGACCTATTAAAGCAACTAGGATTACACTAATGGCAAGGGTGCGAACAGAAGCAGTTAAAGCTATTGTTGAATGAGCCAAGATGGCATCATGTTGACTGTAAATTTGAGATTTGAATAATTCCTAAATAATATGTGACTTGGTCGATTCAAATACTGGGATGGTCAACACCCAAAGCGAAATCTAATGTTATCAGGCATGTCATGATAATAGAGTACCTTTGAATCAGATTACAACATCAGAATCCTTGGACCATTCACTTTCAAAATTTGTAGCGCGCTGACAATTCAAAAGAACCATTGGCTTGTGTATCCAGTCAGAAATATTATCATCAACTATAAGCAGATATCACCACAATGTGTTGAGTTATACCCTGGTAAAGAGATTAATTTGTAATCACAGCACCAGAGCTGAAAGTTGTCAGCGACCCACAGCTGATGGCTTGCACCAGGATCGGTGTACCAGACCCTGCTTCATCTCTCCGGAGTGCCTCTAGTAACAGACTAACCTGTCTAGTCTGGCGAAGCAAATAGGGATAGAAGAGGGAAGACAACCCGGTACTCAAAAATGTTGTGCTGAAGTCGAATGTGTTGGGCTGAATGCGCAAATATCACATTTACACTGCAAACCACAACACAGACACGCCCTCTTAACGTCCCTTTAAGGGCGGATGATGAAGAGGTATACGCCTTTTGTCATCAGGCAAGCAACCAGTGTAAGCAGATGAGTTTGAATCAGAGTAATTAGGAGCAACATGTAGAAATAACAAGGCATTTAAGACTGCCGATGCCATAAAGAGGACAGCACTCAATTGTCTCTGCTCGGGTAGGGCAGTGACAAATATTTGCAATTTGGTATGGACAGCTGATGTGATCAAGCTCACATAATGTTTGTCATATAATAGATGAGACTGGTCTGCGTGCAACCTATAAAAACATTTCTTTCAAATTTCACATGAATAAATTTGCAATAAATCCAAATATACATATTGGTTTACTTTACTAGATTAATTTTATGAATACTGTCCTTTTCATATGCATTCATATTGTCATTCAAAACACTATCATCTGCCATAAAAAATTTTTGTTTCTAACATGAAGGTCATTGAAATCGCTGCAGAAAACAAAAGTATCTCATATTTCTATCTCTTATATATAAAACATATCTCTTTCCGATTTCCACACTTATGAAGAAATGCACAAATCCGAATATCTGTCTGTATATATATCTATCTATATATATATATATACATATACACATATATTCCCGCGTGTGACCGGGGCCTCATTATGTGGGAAGTAAAGAATAGTGACACTGTGACCTTCCAGGCATGCCGTAAGAGGCGACTAAGGAGGTTGATCGATGGCTTGACAAGCTGTCATTGTAAAAAGTATTGTTATGGAAACAGAGGCATAGATTTTAGAAGCAGTGATTATGTGCCATTTTGGCACGCAAGGTTTCTGTTTTTGAGATTGTAATTCTGCCCTATGTGCCGTCTTCGGCTCGAAAGGACGATATATATATATATATATATATATATATATATATATATATATATATAATGTTCTTATGAAGCAATCACCATAAAATAAAACAAAGCAAATTGCCAATAATATGACAAAATTGTTATTTCTCAAAGGTAACACATTTTTAGATATTCCATCACCATTTTAAAGAGGATATAATGGCCATTCATTGGACTTATAAATAGTAACATAACCAGACAAAACTCATAGAAAAACAAGTATCTTATAAATGTGTTTAGCTGTGCTTAGCAACTTTCTATGCAACTATTTCGTGGCCAAGAAATTGGGCAAAATTTTATTTCTCCTAGGCAGTCCTGATTTTTATCAAAATGCCTAGAATTATATTTTACTTATTGTATTAATATTGAAGAAAGGATTGTTTCAGTTTACTAAAGCACTGTGGTTTATCCAGATGGTGAGATAAGATCATGTTATTCATGAGAACGTGATTTCTGGTCTAGGAATTTTTTTCAGTACAAAATTTAATGAGAATATAAAATGTTAAATAAATGACTGGTTTAAAATAATAATAAAGAAAAACCCAACCCGCACACTTTCTTCCAGCAAACTGTAGTGAGCATATGTTTTTTCCCCCCACTTTAGTCTCAGATCACCATCTTTATTGGAGCTCTGCATAAAATCATACAGAACCATTGCAAAGCTGGTGTAGAAACAATACCCTTAGGAAATGTCATGTGTAGGTACAATATTTTATCTTTCATTTTTTTTTACGCCTTTACAGGGTGACCAAGATGATGACCTCTAACGTCAAGTTCAATTGATCTTTAATTTTTGTTTGGTCATCATTTAAACCTCGAATCTGTCCTCAAATAGGTCTTTCACACAGAGATGTTTTCACCCACCTGTACAACTCTTCTTCAAACATCTTTTCTTGCTCTCACCGCCACAACTTTACTGCTCTCAGAGTCTTAGAACACTACTTGCCAATTTCTTGCTCTGATTACACCACTCATCTTCTCTGATTCTCCTTTGCTTACACAATAGACATCTTCACAATTTGTTGGTTTGGAATTGCCATCGCCAGCAGGTACAGTTCCTTAAAACTGCCCAGTTTGTAATACATGTTCGTCATCATCATCGAGTGTCATCTCAGCATCGAAGGTTGGCTACCATGGAGCGCCATTCCACTCTGTCTCTAGCTTTGATAGTGCAGGTTGTCATAGGCTGACTTGTCGGTCTTTTGATGTTACTCATGCATGTTAGTCTTGGTTTGCATCTTTTACCTTGTATTTTCCCTTCCAAGATTACTTTTAGCAGGCTGTTGTGTCTTTTAATATGCCCCAAAAATCTCATTTATCTTGTTTTAATTGTGTTTAGTAGTTAAACTATTAATAATAATTTTAAATAAAAATAAATTAACATGAAGTTAATACATGTTCATGTGTTTTTAAGACAAGCCAGGAGGCCAACATTCCTTAATGACAGTTTTGAAATTAGAGGTGACATCCAGTATGAATCCAAATGGGGATTCATTCTTTTCTCTATCGATACTTCATGTTCCTTTCTACATTTTTCATTGGCAATTTCTAGGCTTCTTCTCTCTAGATTTTTAGAAGTGTTCTTAATATTATCATGGGTTACATCTTTTGTGTGTATTTACACAGTGATGTTTCTGCCTGGGTACCATTTTGAGTTATTGCTTTCATTAAGATTTATTGAGATTTGTGGCTTGTTTTATTTGTCTTTGTTCCCAATTAAACTTTCATCTTGTCATGTTAGTGAAGTTAAAACATCCTATTGTTAGTTATTTAATTGTATCTCCATGCTATTTTGATTACAGTGCATGCAACTCCACCTTGCGTCCTATTATACAATTTAAAAAGAAAAGGATTAAACAGTATCTGGTTTTTTATTGATGTGACAGCAGTGCCGTGCAGCCAATGATAATTTTTAGTAATATAAAGAGCAACAAATGCTACTCATACCAGCAAAGTAAAATGAAATAAAAGCTTGTATCCATAAAGCTATTTCAGTAAAACTATTTTGTAATAAATACTTATACAACTCTCATAACTTTGTGTTTCTGCAAAATTTGTGTTTGATATTTTTACTTTCAGAAATCTAAGAAGTCATCTAAGAAATCACCTGACAAGAGATTATCTGTTGCACTCCCTTCTTCTTCAAGTCGAAAAGGAAAACTCTCTCCAAGCTCACCAAAACGTACAGTTAAAAAGAGGAAACTTTACAGCAAGGAAGCTCTCCAAGCAGCCTACAAAGCAGTTAAAGACAGCAGCATATCAGTAAATGCTGCTGCTAAACAATATGGTGTTCCTCTTACAACACTGAGAGACAGAGTAGATGGAAGAATCAGTATTGACACCACCAGACCAGGGCCTCCCCTGCTCATGGCAAAAGATGAAGAGGTTGAAATTGTTAACTTTCTTCACACCATGGCTAGATATGGTTACCGTTACACCCGCCTTGATCTAGCTGAGATTGCAACAGATCAGGCTGTAGAAAAGGGCAAAAGAAATCCCAGAGCTAATGGACTTACAACAAAATGGGTTGACAGTTTCATAAACAGATGGCCCAGCATTCGAGAACTTAGTTGCAAGTTCAAAAACAAAGCAGATGCAGAACATACGGTCAGAACTTATTTTGATGAGATCAAGAAAATCATTGATAGATATAAGTTGCTTGAGAAAAGTGACAGAATATTCAATATTATGGAAATTACATTAATAACAGATCATAGTATAGCTCCTTCTGTTTCTGTGAAAAACAGTCATCAGCTTAAAACTGAAAATATTACTACAACAACCGTGATAGCTTGTGGAAGTGTTTCTGGCCGTATTATCGCCCCTTTCTTTATTTTTCAAGCAAGTAGATTGCGTCCTGAAATGATGAAAGGAGTTCCAAGTAATGTTAATGCATCTGTTTCAGACACTGGAAAGTGCACACCACAAATCTTCCGTAGATATTTAAATGAGCACTTTCTGCCGCAGATTCAACGTTATGATAATGAACCTATTCTTGTCTTGATGGATGGTTTGAAGACACATGTGTTTGTGGGGATAAGTGAATGGGGAAGGGCAAATAATGTAATATTCTCATTCATACCAGCTCACACAACACATCTTTTACAACCGCTGGAGGTAGATTGTTCTGATGCCTTGCAGAAAAAATATGAAAGTGCTTGTAGGCGATGCGTGAAAGGCTCACCTGGATCTTGTATCAGCAGAAGTAAGATTGGTGAACTGGTGTGCCAGGCATATTCACGGATCATCACAAGACATGCTGTCATGCATTCATTCAAGAAAGCTGGCGTTTACCCTGATATCTCTTCTGACGAAAGCTGTGATGAAGCAGATGTACATGATGATAGTTCATATAAAGGTGACTTGATTAAGCCAGAGGACAGTCCTGAGGTATTTGCTTATACTGTTATCATAACCCTTTTTTGGTTTCACATTCTTACAAATGTATTTTGTTGTTTAATTGAGTTTATACAGTAATTGTAGTTTGAAGTTGCATCTTAGTTTTTTTTTTAAAACCCTTTGCTTAAAAAAAAAATTAAAGGGAGTAAATCTAAATATTTAGATATTTATACAATTCTATCTGCCACTTTTTACTTTTAATAGTTTAAAAAAAGGGTAAAGTAATTTTTAGAAATTATCAAGTTATGTTATTGAAGTTTTGAAGAAATTTATTGATGGCATTATTTTAAATGTTAGAATTAACAGTTTGACATGAATTAGTTGAACATGAAGACTAGTATAACAATTTCCTGCTGATAAAGTCAATTATAGTCCTAAATGTAATCCAATAACATATTCTTTAAACATACAGTTTAGTACTTTTGTGCTTTTTGTTTTTCCCTTCATCTTCTACTTCAGCTTTCGCGGAATGACTACAGGGTGTCACCTGGTTAAAATTGTGACTGGGTTCCTAAAAACACAATATTATTATAGTCATATCCAACTAATGACATTGAATGAAACCATGTTGATAAGAGAGTTTGTATATTTCTCTTCTTCATCCACCCTTAAAAATCTTCAGGTACTTAGTTGTCATCCTTCTCGATCCCTAGATGCGTAGCTAGACTAGTTAGTAGTAATCAGCTGTTAACACCAATCTAAATGCATTCACTACCAAGGGGTTTAACACGTTGTGCCATTTTCTCTAAACATTTTGTTTAATAAGTAAAGTAAAGTAAAGATTTCCTGCACACCTTGCTAGTCGTATGGGGAATATGGTGTTAGTGACCATATTTTTCTATGTCCACTGCACATTTTTGGGTGATATGGTTGGTATCACACCAGGCCGCCTTTACTTCCCAGAAAAATCTGGAACCCATTTTTAGAGGCTGGGTGAACCCCAGAGCCTTGTTAGTCCGAAAAAAAATCCACCACTGCTGGGGATTGAACACTGACCCTTTTGGTCGGGAAGTGGAATAACAGTGGTAAAATAAGTGAAAATTGATCTAAAACATACATTTTGTTGGGACAATTTATTCATGAAGTTGGAAAATCGGTTATTAAGAAGAGAATTATAAGGTTTTCATGGAAATAATTAGGAAAATGTCTGTAAATTAAAACCTGCAATTCGCAGCTTTTGGGTATGGTGCATCGGCTACTAGAGCCACATTTGTGCCACAGATTATGTAAATGCAAGTAGTCAGATGTGTTTATAAATAGCCACATCAGGTTCAGATACTGTCTGGCACTCTGGCCTTAGTGTCTAGTTGGTTGTAAATTAGGTTTGAGAACAGCAGAATATAATTAATGCCTTGAGTAGTTTTCTAATAATCGTTGCATTAATTTTATCAAATTCTAAACTAGTGAGTCAAAGTAATGTGTTTAATACTTTCAAATCTAATTTTGTTTATTTTTAGTTTTACATATATTCCTAGTCTAACAATATATGTGTTTCTGCTTGTCAGTGTGTGCATGCATGAGACCAATATTGACATTTTCTGCTGTATAAAATATACATTTACTCATAGTTCAGGAATGAAATGCCAGTTATAGAATGGAAGTCCCAGCTTATGATATGACCTTTGGTGGCATCTTGATAGACGGTTGGTAGCAATCATGGTAATCAATCATGATAAGTCAGTAGTTTGGTAAAGCATTAGTATCTCATACTGGGTGCTGCTTTACTGAACATCTTTTCTCGTGGCTGAATTTGCCAATCCTGGACAGACAGATCCATCCACAGAACAAGCAAGGTGTACCCTCAGTACCCAGCCATGTCTCCTTACAAGTACTGTTTCAAATATTGACATAAAATCAGTCTTTAATGTATTTCCGTACAAACATTTGCTTTCATATAAGACCTTAAGTCATCTGTAACAATTTGCAGGAAAGTTTTAAAAAAAAATTAAACTGAATAAATGAAGACTGACCTGTCCCAGTAGACATGAAAGAAATGAAGAAGATGATTATAATGGATGCAGATTGAATTTGATTCATTTGTTTTCTACTAACAGGTTCAAGATGAGATGATATTTACCGAAGATCTAGTTGTTGGCCACAATCAAGAAGTGACAGAGGAAGAAGTGGTGACAACACAAGAGGTGGTTCTGGAGGATGGGGAAACAGAAGAAGTGGTCATCACACCTGATGGTCAACTTGTTCTCACTCACAATGGAGAAATGATAGTTGCTCCTGAAGGGCACATTGTCATTCATGGTGGGGAGATTTATGTAAATAGCACTGATGGCGGGTTTTCCCACCTGCGGCCCATCCAGTTGATTCATACTGTTGATGAACTGGATGTTGTTTCACCAGAAAAATCAGACATTGGCATTAGCCCCTTGAAGCAGTGCATCATCAATGATGAAAAAATGCTGGATGGGTCTGCTTTAGATATGGACATGGACTCAACTCTACACTCAACTGACAATGGTGTTTTAAGTCTGAACTCCTCAGATGACAGTGGAGAGCAGATTGGCATAGAGAACAATAATGTTTACTCACCCTTAGATGTTTTAGATTTGAAGCATGAACCTCAGGCTGACAGTGGCAGTTCTGAACTGGACTCTTCCAGTGAAAGTAGTCATAGTTCATGTAGCCCACAGACTGTGAATGTTGTTGTTAAACAGGAGATGAGTGAAACTGCTGAAGGGCACACTGTACTGCTGCAGAAAGTGCTGGAGATTGTTCAGGCAAAATAACCCCCCCAGATCTTTGTATGCAATCAAAGTGAGCAAGAAATTGATTGCTCATTAGTAATTGTAGTTCTGAGTGTGATGTTTCCACTGACTTAAAATAAAACTTATGTCCAAAGATTTAAAAAGCAAATTATTTATGAGAGTTATGTTAATGATGCTAGAATAGCTCACACATTGAATGCGATTTATCTATTTTGTTGCAACGTGAGAAATTTGAAAATTATCTGTCAACTCACTTCATTAAAATTTGCCACATTTCTGTTTTTTGCATTCATGGTGGTAAAGAAAAAAGCTATGCTGTTCTAGTGTCAGAAGTGGTATAACTTATGTACATGCTCTAATTTTTTAAGTTTAATTCTTCTTCTGTGTTCACCCATGACTACTCCTGTCCATCTGCTCTTAAAAAAAAGGATATTAAGTAAACATCCAATCTCAGCAAGGTATTTTTTGTTTCTGGATTGTCTTCCCTCTTTGATCCCTACTTGCTTGACCAGACTAGTAAGATGTAGTAGAATCTTCATCAGCTCTGATTCACTGATCAAGACATAGAGGTTATCTGTAAGTTGCTGACTACTTCCAGCTCAAGTGCTGTTAATCAACTTGTTCTGAAAGAATTTCTAGTTATTGAAATCCTCAAAGAAGAGATTGAAAGAAGTTTCCATTCCATACAGTGGAATGAATCCAAGACAAAATGAGAGACAAGAGAAATGGCCATGCAACCAAAGATCTCATCTACGATTAGAAAGAGAAGATGGACATGTGTTGAGAAGAGACAACAATATAATTTCAAAACAGGCTCTTCTATGGGAAACATGAAAATACAGAAAAAGAGGAAGACATAAAGAGACGCTTATAAGAGAAGCAAAGTTGGCAGGCATAGACTAAGATAAGATCAAACATCCAAGAATAGAAATGGATGGCAAAAAACACTACAAGCTCTATGTAACTTACTGTAGACTTTCTGCTCATTATTGTTATTGACTAACTCACATCTTTGAAGGCTTGCCTGTGTCAGCATCCAATCACAGGTGTTTTAACTTTAGTGGCTTTGACCTTGAGTATATTTCTCTAAAAAAATTTATATAAGCTAAAGCCCTTCCTTAATGTGGCTACTTTAAAAATTAATTAGTAGATTAGATTGTTTTTTTTAATGTTATCTCATCTAGGCTAATCAGCCTCTTTCAGGCACCACCATGCAGAGGAAGGTGATTTATTGATTCTGTTGCCTGAAGTCAACTGAGTCAATTAACTCACACACTGCATAAAGGTGATTTGTTGATCCTTATGCTAGGAATCCACTATAAGTCGATTAACTCATACGCTACATAGAGGTGGTTTGTTGATCCTTATGCCAGGGATTCACCATAAGTCAATCAACTCATACGCTACATAGAGGTGGTTTGTTGATCCTTATGCCAGGGATTCACCATAAGTCAATCAACTCATACGCTACATAGAGGTGATTTGTTGATCCTTATGCCAGGGATTCACCATAAGTCAATCAACTCATACGCTACATAGAGGTGATTTGTTGATCCTTATGCTAGGGATTCACCATAAGTCAATCAACTCATACGCTACATAGAGGTGATTTGTTGATCCTTATGCCAGGGATTCACCATAAGTCAATCAACTCATACGCTACATAGAGGTGGTTTGTTGATCCTTATGCCAGGGATTCACCATAAGTCAATCAACTCATACGCTACATAGAGGTGATTTGTTGATCCTTATGCCAGGGATTCACCATAAGTCAATCAACTCATACGCTACATAGAGGTGGTTTGTTGATCCTTATGCCAGGGATTCACCATAAGTCAATCAACTCATACGCTACATAGAGGTGATTTGTTGA
>JAVIAB010000073.1:44933411-45071849 GCA_032433765.1 Megaustenia siamemsis
TCTCCGACCCCTACAAACCGTTAGAAAATGAAATAATCGTTTGAATTGAACCCATGCACAACTGATTTGCCTCAATTCGATAGTCAAAGAACCGTGAACGAACTGGAAACTCGCTGTATTGGAAACTGATCTATTTTCGTATGCGCGTTACAACAAGTTCATCTCGGTTCTCCCTATTCTCCCACCAAAGTTACACTCAAGCGACTCCTCGCTATGTACCTTTCCGATGTTCGCACGAACCATATTTGAGTCAGATGACCGTGACATTTCAACAAGCGTCGTCACAGACGAAGTCCTCACAAAGTTGTTTAAATAAACATAAAATAACTTCTTTCAATATGTATATGGGGTTGTTTAGAAATGGAGCATACTGTATGAACTGCTTTTTTTTTTAGGAAGGTCACGTGATTTCAGAATGTGTACATTAATAACGCCTTAGCTCTATTCTCATATGCTGTGGTATCTGCTCTAAGGTAAGACTTTTTTTTCTTATTTATTTCGTCTTTCTGTATAAATACATTAATTTTGACATTTAATATTGCTTTTACTCCTTATGTAATTCTTCTTTTTTTTCTCTATTATGCTCTTTGTCTTGTGTGAACAATTTAATACAATAGAAGAACTCACATAAAATGCTTGAAACAGTAAAAACACGCAAAGAAAAAAGAAACAAATGGTACAATTTTAGAAGTAAAATTAGAACGGAAAGAAACAAATGAAGAAAAAGGTGTTAATTCGGCTACTTTGTGTATAAACGAACCTTTATACCACGTAGATGATTCACGAACTGTTATACTGAACATGGTCCTTGTGAGAAGTCAAATTTAAATCATAGAAATGAGATGTATGAGGACAACGGTAGTATAAAGCTAAACACAAAGAATCGGTTTAATACTAATCTTGAACTGACCACCGAGACACAAGAAACAAATCTACAAAACCACGTGAAAAGAAAAAAAATGTGATCCAATACCATATTTATGTATAAATGGGAAAGAGTAGAAATCGAGACAAACACCGAAAAAAAAATGGAGTGAAGGTGTTTAGAAAACTCAACAGCATCATATAATGATACTACAGCAATGCTTCGTGTTTCGAATTTAGTCTGTTACAGGAGTACGTTCGTTCGAGATCTGAATTGTTTAATCCTAATCATTGTTCCAATTAGAAATAATGAAAGGCGAATAAATTCGTACCGAGACACTAAACAATACCTAGTTTATAAACGTAAACAACAAATGTACATAACAAGGTAAATATTACACAGTTAAATGCCCTTTATGACAAACTAAAAGATGACAACAATAAATAAAATACATAAACATAAAATAACACGTTGAAAATTGCATTTACTGTAACTTAGTGCTCCCTTGTGGCTGGTGGAGAGGAAGAGAAAGGTTACTCTTTGAAAAGGAAGTTCCCTCCCATCCTTAAACGCATCAAATAACTATACTTCTTGTATTCTCCCTCTCTCTCTCTCTCTCTCTCTCTCTCCTCTCTCTCTCTCTCTCTCTCTCTCTCCCTCTCTTCTTCCTCTTAGCACTACCGATTTCGAGTTTTCGTTTACTTTTCCTAATTTCTAAATCCGCCACACTTTCGCCACTTCATGCTTAACTATACTTTCCTGTTTCACTTTAATCGTCGATACCTTCCTCTTAGGTTGCATGCTACTTTGTTGCTATAATTAAGAGATGGTAGTCATATATAACTAACACAGACATAACACACACATTAAATTAAAAAAAAAAACACTTTTCTTGCACTTCTAAAAAAAGCACTCAGCAAAGTTTTAATCAGTCTTCTATGGTGACCAAATCAAGGAGACAACGCACCGCTGTGCATGCAGTTCGTGCGCCAAGGATGATGCGCATTGCCTCGTTCTGTATCCTTCCATTCTTCCTATATGCGCAGTGCCTCCTTCTGTATCCTTATCATTCCATTCTTTCCATATGCGTTTGTCCGTTCTGTATCCTTCCATTCTTCCCAAATGCGCATTGCCTCCTTCTGTATAATTCCATTCTTGCCATACGCGTAGTGCCTCCTTCTGTATTCTTCCATTCTTCCCATATGCGTATTGCCTCGTTCTCTATCCTTCCACTTTTTCCATAAGCTCATTGCCTCGTTCTCTATCCTTCCACTTTTTCCATATGCTCATTGCCTCGTTCTCTATCCTTCCACTCTTTCCATATGCGCATTGCTTCGTTCTCTATCCTTCCACTCTTTCCATATGCGCATTGCCTCGTTCTCTATCCTTTCACTCTTTCCATATGCGCTTTGCCTCGTTCTCTATCCTTCCACTCTTCCCATACGCGCAGTGACTCCTTCTGTATTCTTCCATTCTTTCCATATGCGTATTGTCTCGTTCTCTATCCTTCCACTCTTTCCATATGCGTATTGTCTCGTTCTCTATCCTTCCACTCTTTCCATATGCGCATTGCCTCGTACTATATCCTTCCATTCTTCCCATATGCGTTTTGCTGAGAGTCAAGATCACCAGGGTTGAAAATAGTCAGTGACTCGTAGCTGACGGTAAACTAGAACTATTACAATCATACTCCACCTCTACGGGGTACTTTCTAAAACGAACTAACCATTGTGGCAATGTGAATAAGAAGCGGGAAGGAAAGCAACCCAGCACACAAATTGTTACGCTGAAGTCGGATGATGGGCTGAAAAACACAGACATAAGAGTTTGTTGTAAAACGCAACACAATGTATCTCCACTGTACCTGCTTTAAGGGTGGACTATGTGGGAAGTTTTAACTTTAACCGTCGGATCAAAGAAAGAAAGAAAGAAAGAATTGAGTGACAAGAAATGCTTGGTTCTGCATCAGGAATGAACAACAAAGACAATGTTTAAATAATTCCTCTTATAAGTGCTACATTTATAATTTCTTTAAGCTAAAGCGCTCATTGCTATTAATATCAGACCCAAACGATAGACTTAAGAACAAGAAAAATGAACACTACTGAAGGGAAACGTGTTACACGCATGACAGGAAACAACTTGAGATATAAGATCATAAATGAAGAACTAAGAAACAAAAGTTAGAAAATAATTCTCACCACCGAAACATAAAGAAACAACATATAAAACGGTCTGGCCACAAAATAAGAAAGAAAGATAAAAACACAATACGACGAGCCTTTAATGAGAGAACATCACATTCAAGGATCGACTACGAAAAAGATGGATTGATTAAAGAAATATATGAATCATAACAACAAAAGACGCCAACAAAAGAGCAAAAATCTGCAAACTGTCTCCCCTCGACGTTGAAAAGCAACGGAGGAAGGAAAAAAGAAGCGAAAGCGTTCATATATTTCCGTTTCATCACAAAATTTATCAGCTTTGACATTTAAAAAAATATATTTATTTGTTTAATGTTGAAAACTAACATGATCTGGTAATCTGTTGGTACAATCACTACGCATCTTTAAAAATCTTTAACTAAAATCCCATTTGTTGTAGAAAGTAGACTGCATCACTGTTAAGTCACACGGATAGATGTATGTACTCAATATCAGAAAGTTTGACATGTCACGAAGCTACTGAATAAGACTGAATTTTGAAGAACAAAGAGCTGTACCCAGACCTTATTTACTCTAAGACATTGAAGCAAGGTGCCTATAGAAAGTGAGAGACAGCTCAACATAATAGTTACAGTACATGTCAGGAAAAAGCTTTTGACCGAGTATAAATGGAAATTCGGGGAGGTAGAAAAATATAGAATTGCGAATTAGTTTGTTCATCATCATAAAGTACCACCCTGCTGGAGTAGGTGTCACCTATTTCCACAACTTTCTATATCAACAGTTCTTTATCAATTCTGTTAACTTCTTTCGATGATGACGAGGTACACTCCTTAAGTCATTGGGCGAACGCAAGCAAGCAAGCAACTGTCAACAACATTAGCTTGATCGTATTCATGCACCATTTACTTACACCAGACTACCAGGAGTTTACATGTTCATAGTTCCAGTAGCTTGCTAGTTAAAATACATTTCTGCATTTTAAATTCTAACCGCCTTAATCGTCTATTTAAAAAAAAATTAACACGTCCCACATTGATTTCAAATTCCGGTACTTCCATGATTATTATTGTGCACAAATGGCATTCACTGAGTGATCGTGGTCTGCCTCCCTTGTCCGTACTCATTGTTCCTATTACATGTCTCCAAGGTTAACCTGGGACTAATCACATAGTTACGTCTCGTAAATGAGTTCTAAAGTGGAGTAATCAAACCATGTATGGTTTGTGATATAGGAGAAAAGTGGCTGAGCCGTCTATGACATGTGCTAGGCGACCTGCAATAGTCACGTCAAGACCAGCAATCCATAACTGATCAAGACATCACCTCACCTCATCTTCAAGTTATGCTTTCCTGGCACTGGCTTCTATCGAAGACTAAGGAGGTGAAAATCTCAGTATTCCCGCCCTTGTTGAAACAGAAGACCTAACATTGCATTACCTCTATCATGAATAAGATCTACTTCTCCAAAAGAACCAGGAAAATTAAGAAAGTCATTGCAGTTAGTCACATCATTATCCTGAGTCTTAGAGCAAATGGCTCGAGTCGATCTCTTGTTATTACAACAATATAACCATAGAAATAAACCTGCTAGCTCACTCCATGAGCCTGAATCTTGAATCTCCGTCACAGTAAATCCACACGAGTTACGTAAATCATAACAGCCATCAATTCTGAAGCTTCAAGAGCGACGCTTGGTAACGTCTTGGTACGCTAGATTTCTGGAAGGGAGAAAGTTGCTGAAGAGTACAAGGGACGGTGATTTGTGAATATTCGTAATCACTCGAGCCAGTAGAACATGATATAAGCCATTATTATCACCAAGTTCTATGTCTGCCGGCGTAGGTGATCATGTCTCTCCACAACTTTTTATCTCTACATGTCTTTGTCAATGCTATTGTTAGCTTTATAACAAACCACACAATTGGACTGTCTTATATCTTTCTCTCTGGTTTACTTTTTCATTTCTTCCCTGGATCGTTCCAGATGTCAGAATGTATTCTTGTTCCCTTATCATTGTGTAGCCAAAACAATTTATCACTATTTAATCCTGATGTTGGCAATTAACTTTCTTTCTTTGCTTTCGTCTATATTAGAAGTGTTCGTTACTCTATTTTAGCTGTCCATGATATTCTCAATAAAAACAAGTGGAACAATATTGAAACAGGTGAATAAATGTAAATATCTGGGAACAATGCTAACCTCAGATGGTAGATGTAGAACAGAGGTGATATGCAGAATAGCTGAGGAAAATGCAGCTTTAAAAAATTTAGGAAGACACTGTGCAATCTGTTTTTGACAATTGAAACAAGAAAAAGAGTTTATAATGTTATGTAGATCCAGTCTCAAAATATGGATGTGAATCATAGACAATTTATGTAGAGCCAGTCTCAAAATATGGATTTGAATCATAGACAATAGGACAACAGACAAGGAAATCACTGGAGTCTGTAGAATTGTGGTTTTACAGAAGAATATTAAGAATACAATGGGCAGCCAAGAAGAGTAATGAAAACGATCTGAAAGAGGCCAAAGCAAAAAGAGAGCTAATTTCCAATATTAGGAAGAAACAATCATCATTTTTGGCCATGTAATGAGAAGAGAATAGCTGGAACATATTGTAACAAATGGGAAAATTGAGGGACGAAGAGATAGAGGGAAGCAAATGGAAAAGATACCAGACAACTTAAAGAATGGCTTGGCAGAAAGTCAACAACAGAAATGATAAATAACTGTCGAGATCGAAATTTGTGGAGAGACATGATCACCTAAGCCAGCAAGCCTGGTACTTGATGATGATAATTGACAAAAAAATTAGTCGCATAATATTTCTATTTTTGGACTGCAGTATATCTCTGTGCTATTTTTGCACCGTCCCCTGTGTTGTACATCAATAATCTGAAGTTAACATCGTCAATGTTGATTCATGACTATACCAAGAATTCATAACGGTGGTTTTCATTTGCCTTCTGTCTATTTTATTTACCCTTGATTCAGCTAGCCTTTGACTAAAGAGGCTCACGCACAAACTATCTGTGTGGAGCCGCAATAGCTCAGTGGTTAGTGAACTGGACTACAAAGGACAAGGGTAGGGTTCAATCCCAACCGACGGCTTCCGTTTTCACCCAGCCTTAAATGAGTACCGGATTTTTCCTGTGAAATTTAAGCGGTACTGGCGTAATACCGACCACATTACCCCAAAAATTATGTGCAAGTCTGTAAAAGTTTTGGTCACTAACGCCATATTCCCTATACGCCGTTTGGCGTGACGGGGGTACTTTACTTTTTACTTTTACAAACTACCTGTAAATCTTGTATTAGTATAACGATGACAATGAGTATATATATTTATATAGACGGTTATTGATGGACCATGGCCAAGGGAGGGTGTCCGGTTAGCGCAATCGATAGGCGGTTGGCTTACCACGGCAACAGCCGGGGTTCGTACCCTGGCGAGGACACCTGGGTTTTACTAATTCCCTAAAAATTAGTAGGAGCCGCGATAGCTCAGTGGTTAGTGAACTGGACTACTACGGACAAAGGGTAGGGTTCGATCCCAACCGACGGCTCCGGGTTCACCCAGCCTTAAATGGGTACCGGATTTTTTCTGGGAAAGTAAAAGCAGCACGGGCGTAATACCGACCACATTACCCCAAAAATCATGTGCTGAAGGTCTGTAAAATATAGGGTCACTAACACCATATTTCCCTATACGCCACTCGGCGTGACGGGGGGTACTTTACTTTTGTTTATGGCCAAGGGAAAGAAATAGATAAAATACAACTACAGTTGTGGACAAACCTAGAATAGAAATAAGTGAATAAGTTTGTTTCGTATTCATCATTTGGTAAACACACATTATGATCAACGCTTTTGCTTATTGCAAATATTTATATTGTTTTTGTGTGTGTGTTTTTTTTTGTAGATGCCACCAAACTGACTCAATGATTTGAATGAAATACCAGTTGAAGACAAACAACTAACAACAACAAGCAAAACGGCTGACGTGAGTGCAGAATTTAAAGTCTTTTCGGGGCGAGATCATCTTGCAGAAGTCTACTTTATCTGGCTCAAAGAAATCGTGTTACAGAAGTCTGCTTTATCTGCCACAGAGGAATCGTGTTGCAAAAGTCTGCTTTATCTGTCACAGAGGAATCGTGTTGCAGAAGTTGGCTTTATCTGTCACAGAGGAATCGTGTTGCAGAAGTTGGCTTTATCTACCTTAGAGGAACTGTGTTGCAGAAGTCTGCTTTATCTGTCCTAGTGGAATCGTGCTGGATAAGTCTGCTTTATCTGCCTTAGAGGAGCTGTGTTGCAGAAGTCTGCTTTATCTGTCCTGGTGGAATCGTGCTGGATAAGTCTGCTTTATCTGCCTTAGTGGAATCGAACTGGATAAGTCTGCTTTATCTACCTTAGAGAAATTGTGTTGCAGAAGTCTGGTTTATCTGCCATAGAGGAATCGTGTTGCAGAAGTCTGCTTTATCTGCCTTATAGGAAAAATTTATGTTAAAACACAGAAATGACAAGAGCAGGGGATTGCATTATTCGTTTTTTTTGCAAAAGCTCATGGCATTCCGGCTGAAATTATATGTGTGCTCTTGTTTATGCTACAGGCTGCAAGTCTGGACTATTTTCTCATTAAAGGTTTCACATGGACACATCTTGCCTGGATCTGTCCTGATATCTTCAACTTGATACTGCTTGTTTCCTGCATTATTGTCTCTCACCGTTCCTTCGAGACAAGTAAGGGTAGTGACAATCCCCAAATACACTTCGTTTGGCTACCATGGCTGTTCATGAGCGCCGTGTTGGCTACAAAGACTATTTTTCTGTACCATGAGATTGCCGAAGACCTAGATGAAAAAGACCCATCCTTCTTTGGCCCCAATACTTTAAAGACTAGCATTTGTCTTTCAAGCTGCATCTTTATCCTGCTACTGACTAGCCAACATGACGCTCCTTTTGGAAGTGAGAGACGAGTGTACATCGAGGAACTAACTGGCACTGTTGTCTTTGACATTCTCGACACCGTAGACGTTCTGGAAATACTCTTTGATGCAGAAACAAGTGGTTCCTTCTCTGATGGTATTGTGGAGTTCATTTTGGCTGTTGCGACCATGAATTTAATTATACCAACAATACCTTTGCTGATTTTGAGCAAAACAAAATTCGGACACCGTAAGCTTCATAGAAATTTAGTTTACGCTCATCGGTTGTTGATGGTCTTGGCAGTTAATGTGCCTAACCTATTGGTAAGGTTTATCGTATGGCATGGTTTCAGCGGTGCTATATCACCGTTCAGTATAAAGAACATTATCCTTATCTGCATGACCTTCTATGAGTTTTATCTTCATAAAAAGGAAAAATATGATAGATACGAGCAAGAGAAAAAGAAAGACGAAAACAAAAAAGCAAACAATCAGGAAACATCAAACGGATACTCTCAGGAAACGAATATTGAAGACATGGAACGTGGACATAAGTACATTCCTGAAAGTTTTCGAATTGAATCAAGAATACAAACCTACTTGTAGTTTTTTTTAAAATACGCATCTAAATATCATCATTATACGAGTATTGAAGAATTTGATATAACTGTATATGTTATCAGTTACATTGTTACCTTGTTAACATATTTATATATTGTTTAAACTATCTTTACGAGAAAAAAAAACTCTCTTATCATTGCTGGTGTATTTCGGGTATTGTGTACTCTCATCATGGCAGGGCCCGAGGGATAGAGGCCCCTTGCTCAAAGTTGTCGCCACGACGTGTGAGGCATGATTTTTATTTCACCCCCCCCTCCCCCCGTTGATAGAAAACATCCTTTCTGTTTCCTGCGGATTTCGAATACCTTACCCCGGCATTTCAGTCAGTCAACAGTCGGCACACGTTGCCCCTCCATCACTTATATTGTTATCACATTATTACGTAAATTGTTATCATGTTATAACTTGTAATGCTATTACATTATCATTTTTTTATCATGTTATTGGTTATATTGTTATCAGCTTTTCACATATATTGTCATGTTATCCCTTGCATTGCTATCGCATTCTCACGTATAATTTTGTCATGTTATCACTTACATTATTGTCAATGTTACTATTTGTACTGTTTTCATGTCATCACTTCTACTGTTATCATGTTATCACTTTTACTGTTATCATGTTATCACTTTTACTATTATCATGTTATCACTTTTACTGTTATCATGTTATCACTTTTACTGTTATCATGTTATCACTTTTACTGTTATCATGTTATCACTTTTACTGTTATCATGTTATAGCTAATATTATTGAATGTTGAAACCAAAAAGCTAAACGTGTACAATCAAGTCTTTCTAATGCGTGCCTGTATTTAATCATTTACAAAATATATGCACTATATGATATCATTATTTGTTAAACAAGAAGTCTTCTGACCTGTAAAAACCAATGCGAGTTTTCAGAAATTTTATTAGTGTCGTCAATTTTAACTCTAAGATGATTAATTACTTAAAATTATTGGTATTTAACTTGTATTCATTTTAACTCTACGGTAATCCCTTCAGTAATAATTGTAAAGCAAAATGGCTGCACAAATTAACAATTCGTGCGTTAATAATTAAGTTAGTTTTGTTTCTGTAATTTATTATTATATTTTGTACTAACATGATTAACTTTTCCATTATTCAGTCTCTCCGTTGATTCGGTGTAGAATATAATAGGTTATAATTAAACACACACACAAAAAAGGAGAGGGCGGTTTACTGGCAAGGCGATAACGGGAGCGCTGGTTCAATTGCCATTCTGTCGACCTCCCCTTTCACAACACCCCCCCCCCCCCCCCCATTAACAAATAATAGGGTACCGATTCAGTGAGTTGGAAAATAAAGTAATTACAGAGAGGGGAAAATAATTGCGCATAAACTGTATTTTGCAAGTTTATATATATATATATATATATATATATATATATATATATATATATATATATATTAAGACAGGACATTTAAATTGCATGCTGTAAGTTTATCTGACCGGTGCATCGATCCTTCCAGGCTGCTTTTGTGATAGTCGCTGTATTGTGACGCACGCATTAAACAATTTCCACCAATTTTATGTTACAAAGTACAGTTGTTTTAGTCAGCGTTAACTTTGAATTTATCATATTTTTTTGTTTAAAGGATAAAAGTTCCGCTCAGTTGTTTAAAAAAATTAACCGTGTTGTTAGACGGAACTAAACAACAAACGTTTCTGATTGTGAAGTCGACATCAGTAAACAGAGACAGAAGCACAACGGATTACATGAAGAGACAGAGATTGAAGGCGAAATCTATTTGGTTTACATGCTCGGTAAATGAAGTACTTTTAAAGGTAGGAACAGATTGACTGTTATTAGGGTTATGACAGACAGATGAACAGACTACCTTGTTTTAATATACCAGGAGATTATTCTTTCTGTGATTGAGTGTAGTCTGGCCATCAGAATCTATCGAAGTAAGTCTGAGGGCTGAAGGCGAATTGCCTAGGTGGACAGGCTACGCGTTGGTTACAAGTAGTTAGACGACGGAGGTCATGACAGAACCTAAGACAACAGATTGGCTGATAACATTGACTTTTACCCAGGGATACTTCCTCAGTGACTTAATGAGTAAAGGTAAAGTATGGGACTTGAATCGACCGGCGTCTTAGCACGCTAGTTTTCACCCACATGTGCTCAGCCGACTATCCGGAAGTGTTCGGGAGACTTCTAGATAGTGTCGCTTCAAGCATCGAAACTCACGATGGGAGGCGGCATTCCTCACCTTCCCAGAGTACTACCCTGGAACCAATTTCTGCCAGCGGCTGGGTCGGTCGCGGGGGTATTTTTTTCTAACCACGAGCACAATTCACACTGCTTCCAGCGGGAATCGAGCGCGGGTTGTCCAAACGTCGTAGCCTAGTCGAATGGTTTTCCCAACCAGGTTACGGAGGATCCCTACTTAATGAGTACGTTCAGACAGCTCGAAATGGGCTGAGTGTGACGGCAGTAGCTCTGAAAAAGGTCAAGGAAAAGAAATCTGCTTTATTTATATACCAGGGCACTCCGGTGCCAGATGTTGGAAACGAATATGCCGGGTTGACTGTTGTGGATAATTGACAAACATTTTTCAGGGCTGACATTCTTAATGCTCTCAGGGAGACGGGGCGGGTATATGGTTGAGGCAGTGTACATGAATTTATAACCTTGGACTGCAAGACTATCACGTCAAGAGAGATGATACCAGACAATAGAGTTATCATAATCATCAGGTACCGGGCCTGCTGGCGTAGGTGATCATGTCTGTCCACAACTTTCGATCACGACAGTTATTTATCATTTCTGTTGTTGACCTTCTGCCAAGCCATTCTCTTAAGCTGTCTGGTATCTTTTCTCTTTGCTTCCCTCTATCTCTTCGTCCCTCAATTTGTCCAGTTGTTTCAATATATTCCAGTTGTTCTCTTCTCATTACATGGCCAAAAAATGATGACTGTTTCTTCCTAATATTGGAAATTAGCTCTCTTTTTGCTTTGACCTATCTCAGAACATCTTCATTACTCTTCATAGCTGTCCATGGTATTTTCAACATTCTTCTGTAAAACCACATTTCTACAGACTCCAGTGATTTTCTTGTCTGTTGTCCTATTGTCCACATTAGCATCCATATGTTAAGACTGGTTCTACATAACATTTAAGAACTCTTTTTCTTGTTTCTATTGTCAAAAATGGATTGCATAGTATCTTCCTCCTTTTTTTTTTGGAAAGCTGCTTTTGCCTGAGCCATTCTGCAACTCACCTCTTTTGTACATCTTCCGTCTTAGGTTAACAAAGTTCCCAAATATTAAAATTAATATAGAATTATACACGAAACAAAAGACAACTGATAATGTAACACAGAATGTTGATTGCTAGTCGCTACACGCTGGGGTTTACAATGAGGAGGGAAGTTAAGCACTTAAGACTTATCGAATTGTCCGATATGCAATGAAGTTGATGTGTGGACTAATTAAATAATACTTGTATTTCAACCGTGTCGGATGGAAAACTCCATTTATTTTCCCTTTCTTTGCACCACCTTTACTGATCTGCTCTCCTGCATGATCACATTTATTTACCTCTTTATATCTTTTGTCTATTCCCATTAAGAGCAGAGAGTGAGAGAGCAATAGTATTGTACCCTTCCTAATCTCATATGCAAAAGATACGGTGAAGCACAATATTTCACCCAGTTAGGATATTATGTATTGTTAGGTGTCTTTGACTATTTAATATAGTGTTCGGTGTCTTTGACTATTTAATATATTGTTAGATGTCTTTGACTATTTCATATAGTGTTCGGTGTCTTTCACTATTTTATATATTGTTAGGTGTCTTTGACTATTTAATATATTGTTAGGTGTCTTTCACTGTTTTATATATTATTAGGTGTCTTTGACTATTTTGTATATTGTTAGATGTTTTTCACTATTTTATATATTGCTAGGTGTCTTTCACTATTTTATATATTGTTAGATGTCTTTCACTATTTTATATATTGTTAGATGTCTTTCTCTATTTTATATATTGTTAGGTGTCTTTCTCTATTTTATATATTGTTAGGTGTCTTTCACTATTTTATATATTGTTAAGGTGTCTTTCACTGTTTAACATATTGTTAGGTGTCTTTCACTTTTTTATATATTGTTAGGTGTCTTTCACTGTTTTATATATTGTTAGGCGTCTTTCACTATTTTATATATTGTTAGGTGTTTTCTCTATTTTATATATTGTTATGTGTCTTTCTCTATTATATATATTGTTAGGTGTCTTTCACTGTTTTATATATTGTTAGGTGTCTTTCACTGTTGTATATATTGTTAGGTGTCTTTCACTGTTTTATATATTGTTAGGTGTCTTTCACTATTTTATATATTGTTAGGTGTCTTTCACTATTTTATATATTGTTAGGTGTCTTTCACTGTTTTATATATTGTTAGGTGTCTTTGACTATTTTGTATATTGTTAGACATCTTTCACTATTTTATTTTCGAAATTTAAATATAATTGCAACTTTTTAAAATAATAATTTTATCACAATGCAGTAAAAAAGAAAATGTAGGTCTGCTTTTTAATGTGTATCTCACGGAGCTACACGAAGCAAACAAATAAATTATATTTTTATTCACTCAATTTGTTTCCCATCATATTATTATTTCATTGTTGATTCCATGTTGATATTACCAATGTTTTATGTTTAGTTGTATGCTCTTTAGCGTCTGCCAATGATATTCTCATTAAAGTCCGGCCTTAAAATGACGGTAAGTACCTCACGTCGGTGTTTACAGTTAGCTACGATATCAGAGCTTTCGGATAAATAACACGTTGAGTGATGGAAAATACACAACTGAAATAAACAACAGAATATGTATGACAAAAAGTAATTTTAATGTCATGGAAAATATACTAACATCAAAACAAATAACACCAGGGCTAAAACTAAGAATAGCAAAATGTTATATCTTCTCAACATTCCTGTATGATGCAGAAACCTGGATATAGTATAATACAGAGTTGCATAGATTTGTATAAATATAGGGTTGCTTAGATTTGTATAAACATAGAGCTGCACAGGTTTGTAGAAAGATAGAGTTGCATAGGTTTGAACAAAGATAGAGTTGCATAGGTTTGAACAAAGATAGAGTTGCATAGGTTTGAACAAAGATAGAGTTGCATAGGTTTGTAGAAATTTAGGGTTGTATAAGTTTGTTGAAGGATTACATCGCTCAAAAATCAAGTTTTTCAAGACAGTGAAATGTTTAGTAGTATTTGGCAGACTTCAGATGACCGTCCGATCTGTACGGGCCCCCTTTCATCTCTACGGCTACACTGTTTTCTCTTCTAAACTCTCCCCCTCCTCCTCTTTTCCACTCGTCTACTGCACACCCAAAGGAGCCGCGATAGCTCAGTGGTTAGTGAATTGGACTACAGAGGACAAGAGGTAGAGTTCAATCCCAACCGACGGTTTCTGGATTCACCCAGCCTTTAATGGGTACTGGATTTTTTCTGGGAAAGTAAAGCGGCACGGGCGTAATGCCGACCACATTACCCCAAAACTCATGTGCTGAAGGTCTGTTAAATGTATGGTCACTAACACTATATTCCCTATACTCCACTTGGCGTGACGGGGGTACTTTACTTTTTTTTTTTTTTTTTAACTGCACATCCAAGCAGTCCTAATCCATTTAGCCACAAGCAATGTGTGGCCAAACATAAAAGGAGAATACATGAAATTTGTACAATAGTTTGTCCATCTGAATATTTAAAGACCGCAGCTGTTGTCAGTCCTTTCTCCATTTGTTGTGTTTAAATTCTTAGCATCAGATCGTGCTTATCGTTTTTGGCATAAACCTTGATGTGTGAATATAAACAAAACTATGTCTTTGTTGGCAGGTTCTAGCGCTGTTTTATTTACGAAAAGTAAACGTTAATTTCTGAATTATTTTGTCGCTGCAAGCACATGAACAATTTGCCCCCATCAGTTTCGAATATATTTTTTTTTTTTTATTTCCAGTGCATTAACACTTTCCGTACGTTTCGACGCACTGTGCGTCACTCTCAATTTGATTTAGTGTGAATCGTCATCAAACTTTTGTTTAACGTGTATTGTATCATCATAATATTGGCGAAATCAAATAGCTAGTTCAATTATCTAAAACTTCATATAGTATGTTATATGTTAGATAAATATTAATATTGATTCTTCAAACCATACAAAACATTGTCTCTGAAATCTCTTCCGTTGCATTAATAAAAGCTTACGTACGGAAAGAGTTTAAGGCCATCTCAGCAAAGAAGGAATGTCGACAATACTCAGTCTACGGATTTGTCCATTCATACCAAGACCATACGAATCACATGTGCTGACACTGTTCACTTGCTAATTCGTCTATGTCATCTGCTAGATGAACATTCAAAACTCGTACGAAAATAATTGTACACGTAATTTTTTCTACCATCTCATTTTCATTTTTTTTAATCCAGAAAAAATGTTACATAGATTTTGTAACTTGAACAATACAGGGTGTCCACAAAAATACTCCATGATTTCAAGTAGTTATGCAATGGAAACGTAATGGGAAATATTCGTATACATCGGTGACTACAGTTGAACAAACTCATAAATATCGTGTAGTATCAGTTAGTATCTCACACACGGACACTCGATGTGCGCCACAGCCGTTACTCGACACAAATTGATGCGATAATCTAACTAGGACCAGACTCTCTCAGACATATCCTGTAAGATCGAGCTTACAGGGAGGCATGGAGATCATGGAGATCATCTAGTTGGCTGCTTATAGTTGAGATACATACACTCTATACTTCGTCTAATTTCAAAGAAAAAAGTCGCAAACAGTTAGGTCCGGTAATCTCTGCGGCCACTTGCAGAACACCTAGTCATGTTGTCCAGCGCGACCTGTCCACCTGTTTGTCAGGCGCTCATTAGGAAATTTGAGGACGAGTTACCAGTGCAGTTAGACAGTAAAGAAAATTTAGGGTGAATATTTCTGCTATAATCATCATCATCATCATCATTATCATGTGCCATACCGGTTGACATAGGCGATCACATCCTTTCACAATTTTCTATCTACAGTGAATAGTATCAATGCTGTTGTTGGCTGTTTTCCGTGCCATGACACCAAGCTATCTAGCATTTTCTCTCTTTGTCGTTCGTGATCTCTCTTTTCCTTTATTTTGTCAGTTGTAACCAAGTATTCCAACTTTTCTTTTCTTATGATGCGCCTGAAAAATGTTGATTGTTTCTTTCTGTTTTTATGAGCTCCCTTATAGTATTGGCCTCTTTGAAAAATTCCTCGTTGGTCTTTATAGCTGTCAATGGAATTTTCAACATTCTTCTGAGAAATCCCATCTCTGTGGCCTGTAAGCGTCTTTTCATTTGTTTATCTACTGTCCATGATTCGCTTCTATAGTTGAACTATGTGAATTATGTCCAAATACAATTTAATTTCTGCTATCACCATAATTATAAGCATACACATTCTGATTTTATAACTACTTGAAATCATGGAGTGTTTTTTTGTGGACACCTCGTAGTTACTTCAGCCAAATTCACACCAGACACTAAATAATACATATATTTTTTTTATTTATGAAAGTAATCCTTTATTTATTGGGCTTTGCTAAAGCTCAACATAAAAAATTAAAAGGGATAACTACTAAATATTCAATGATACACATATTGATTGATTTATCAAAGTAAGCGTAGCGAGTTATTTACAAAATAAAAGCTTGCGGTTTGTAGCAAAAACTAGCCAACCACACACACTCACAAACACACACATATATGAACTCCTCGAAATCGTTTAATTTGGTCAATGTGTTTTTTTTTTCTTCTCTTCTACGTTTTCTTTCTCCTCTTCTCTACTATGGACTTTTAAACCAGTCATTGATTTCGTCTGATGCAACAACAGTGCCATCACATTTCCTTCACTTCGGTGATAACATCACATTTTCTTAACTCTTAGAATACTATTCGGTGATAATATTACATCTCCTTCACTCTTAGAGCACCCTTAGTTGATTGTACGTTAGCTTCACTTACAAAATAAGGGGAATAACCCTCATTTTCTAACCGGGCAGTTGGAAATTTAGCAGGTAATTCTTGTTATTTTGAAATTATTGAACGGGCAAATAAATGCACTACTGCGGTAAAGCTGGTGGCAAGGGGCCAGTAGTGGGGTGCAACACACACTTCTACAAAGTATGGTAACAGCTTTACAAAAAAAGGAACACATACAAATACTAACGTTTCGGTCTACAGGGGGCCTTCTATTCTGAAAATAAATTAAATCAAACCTCCACAACAATGGAATATTTATCAACGTTGTGAAGACAAAGATGCTGTAAAATATCGCCAGCTTCATAACAACGGAAATAATAGTTCAAAGACGGTCTTTAGAAATCACACAATAATTCATATGTTTACGTGTTGACTACTAATAATGATGACTCCCAAATCGATATGAAAATAGCATATGCGGTAAATGCATTAACAAAACTGAACAGAGTTTGACGAGACATATCGATCAACAAGATGATATTGCGTCGCTCACTGATAATATTCAATGTTCTTACATGCATGCCAGACATGAATAATAAATTTATAATTTGAAAAGTAAATGCGAGCCGACGAAATGACGAATGAAAGCGTTGCAGCATTACTCAGAATGAAGGAAGTTAACGACCTGAAGCTGATTACTGTGGTCAAGATCAGTGAATAATAACTGATTAAGATCCTGTCTAACCTCATCACGACGGGAGAAGGGCTATGGTTTAAATAAGAATAATCAGTTTAGACAAGCGGGTAGAGATAGGAGAGGAAAGGTAATTCAGAATCTAAAAATTATTTCCGGAAGTAGGATGTGTTGGGTCGAAAGGCACAGATATCGTAGCGTGTTGTATACCGTAATATCTTACAATTTAGCGTCATTTAAAGGATTGAGAGTTAAGATGAGTAATCATCAAGCGAACGCAAATGAAGAAGAAGAAATTATATGTTATAGAAAGATCCTAGAGGACCCATACGTTAGTCGTCCCCAAAGTGTGCGTTGCGATCCAGGGGATCAGCCAAACTTTGGCAAGGGGGCGTCGCACAAAGGACATTTGTATGTGCCTACTCTGTGGTTAGAAATACTAAAATGACAACATCCACATAGGCTTAAATTGTTTAGTACATAAATGAGTGTCTACAGAATAGTGTTAATTCTGTCGGCATTTATAATTGTATACTACCCTTCAGGGAATCAGAGTTAATCCGACTTGAACGATCGTAACTGCCACGATACCGCGCCGGTATATGAACATCAGAGAAAAGGAACCGCGAGTTTCACAATTTTGGTAACCGCTGGTATATGATCAGCAGAGAAAGAGTTCGAGAGTTTCACAATTTTTGTAACCGCTGGTATATGATCAGCAGAGAAAGGGAACCGCGGGTTTGACAATTTTTGTTAACCGCTGGTATATGATCAGCAGAGAAAAGGAACCGCGGGTTTCACAATTTTTGTAACCGCTGGTATATGATCAGCAGAGAAAGGGAACCGCGGGTTTGACAATTTTTGTAACCACTGTCTACCAGAAGCCCCCACCCCCTCAACTATAACATCAAAAACTAGTAGATCGTCACTAAAAACAAGACACATGAAGAGCTTCTTACATTGGCGTTTATCTTTCAAAAAATAATGTTTGGTTTTCACAAGATAAAATGATTGTAAAGATTTTCCTACAGAGACCCCACTGTCTCATCGAAAATTAATAAATTATCACCGAAAACAAAGCATTACATTCTTCTTATAAACTTCTTACCTCGGTTTAAACAAACGAAATTATATTGTTACGGTTAATTCACAAGATAAAACTATCTTTATCAGGTTTTTAATCGGGGAACAATGAACGAAAAGAGACCAATGGCTGGTAAAGGAGAAAAAAATGGATGAACGAGTAAAAGTTTCGTATAAATCAAAGATTTGCAGGTAACAGGCGAGTTGAAGGAATAGACCTGGAGACAGTTTAGAGTTATCACTACCTTAGAAATACTATAACCAGTGATAGAAAAGGTAAAGCTGATATTCTCCTTCTTCTGCGATCATGACTCTGTCAGAGTAGGATTCCGGACTCTCTCATGAAGTCAGCTGTCTGTTGAAGTGATTCGGTTGCCCCGTATAGTTTCTCTTCCAGGGAGGTGGGTGTGGACCACATTGTGCTTCTCAGGTCTGTGTACTGGGGGCAATCCTGTAGAACATGTTTTGTTGTCATGTTGTCCAGTGTGCAGTGGGGCTGGCTGGTAGTACCAATTTTGAGTTTGGTGAACATGTGGTTTCTCATTCTGTTGTGGCCAGTGCGGAGGCGAAGTATGATGACTTGATCCCTCCTTGATAGTTGGAGGTATCCATCCCTCTCGTCATACTTTGGGTGTTCTCGTTTCCATTTTTCATTTTACTGGCCTTTGATGATGGATTTGGCTTCATCGTAGCTGACCAGATGGTTATCCTGTGGTAATCTCCCTCCCTCTTTAGCTCATTTCTCTGCGCGTTCGTTCCCGTGGATATTACAGTGTGGTGGTATCCACTGGATGACCACTCTCTGGAAGTTATTGCATATTTGAACTAGGGTTGTTCTCAAGTCATCGAATTCGTTGTTCCTGGTTTTTTTTTAGAGCTGTTAGGACTGACAGTGCATCAGTCAGTATCACCAATTTCTTCTGCATGTTATTCTTGTATTGGATATCCAATTTTGCAGCGTATTTGAGGGCTTCAGATTCTGCTTTATAGTAGTTTGAGAATTTCCCGGTAGCTATTGACTTGGTGATCTCTTCCTGGTTTTTCAGCTTCAGGAACACACATACTCCTCCATTTCTGGTGGCATTTGTAGCTGAGCCATCTGTGTGTATGTATGACCAGGAGTCCTGTGGGTAGTTATCGTTTGTGTGTTTTTCTGCTATGTGTTTTCTCTCTGTGTCTGTTTGGGTGCCTTTCTTCATGATTCCTACTATGTCATCCTTAAGCTCTGGTATTTTGTGTTTCCCATAAGGAGTCATATCAGATGGGTATAAGGGTTTCGGTAGTGTTTGGCACAGTACTGGGTCACTCGTTGCCAGTTTTTTAAAGGTTGCAGCGAAATTGCTCCTCTTCAGTTTTCTTTTTCCGAAACGTTATTCTTTGGTATATGGGGTAACTAAGGAGCCTTTTATATTTCTCCGCTTGTTGCATTACTTTATTTTTTCGCCTGTCTTCTAAGGGTTGTAAACCTGATACTGTTTCCAGAGTCTTAACCAGTGATGATGCGGGCAGCCTGGTTTTGTGTTCTGTTAATTTTGATAAAGCTGTGATTTGGAAGCTGCGGCCCAGGCTGTGACACCATACTCTAGGACTGGTCTTACTCTTCCTACGTATAGTCGTTTCAAGATATTGCTGTCTGATCTCCAGTCCGTTCCTGCCAATTTCTTCATAATATCTGTTCGGTTTCTGGCTATTTTGTTTGCTCTGTCTATCTGATCTTTCCATGTCATTCTGCGATTCAAGGCGGCACCAAGATATGTTGGTTTAAAAGCTGATATAAACAAAAGAATAGGAATGGCAAAAAGTAATTTTAATGTCATGAAAAATATACTAACATCAAAACAAATAACAACAGGGCTAAAACTAAGAATAGCAAAATGTTATATCTTCTCAACACTCCTGTATGATGCAGAAACCTGGACATGATACAAGAAAACAGAACAGAAAATTGAAGCCTTTGAAATGTGGATTTATAGAAGAATATGTAGAATTGGATGGAAAGAAAAGAAAACAGACGAGGAAGTCTTAAAACAACTAAAAATTAAAAGAGAACTACTAAACACAATTCAAACAAGACAAATGAAATTGTTGGGGCATGTTAAAAGACACAGCAGCCTACTAAAAGTAATCTTGGAGGGGAAAATACAAGGTAAAAGAGGCAGAGACAGACCAAGACTAACATGCACAATTAACATGAAAAAATGGAAAAGTCAGTCAGTCTATGACAACCTGCACCATCAAAGCAAGAGAAAGAGTGAAATGGCGCTCCATGGTAGCCAACCTTCGATGCGGAGACGGTACTCTATAATGATGATTATGAACAGATGAGCAATAGTGACAGATCGTGAACGACTCATTGTTGAAGCATCCATGTCGTTCCTACAGGTAACGAACAAGACAATGACAACGATTGCAAATCGCTGAGTCAGTGATTTAGCTTTTGGTAGCGGGCGCGTTACAAAACAATTGTCCAGACTCTCTCCACTTTTCCAGTCACGAACACTACAGCTGTACACAATCGGTCCTGATTCCTGGCTATTTATAGAGAAATCTTTCAAATAGTCACTAGAACTGGTCTTGAATATTAGATTACCCTGACATTTCAAAAAAAAGTCACAGATCAAGTCTATACAAAGCTATTTAATAAGCATAAAATTATTCATTTCAATTTGTATGTGTGCTTCTGATTCAAAAGTGAAACATACAACATGTATTGCTATTCAGGGATCACGTGATTGTGTAAATCATGTGTAAATAAATAACGTCTTTTTGATATCTGGTATTTGTCTCAAATGTTGTGTCACTGCTTCAAGGTAAGATTATTTCTTGATTCCTTTATCTTTAATGTTATTTTAAGTTAAATTTTGTTTGTTTATTGTTTTTGTTTGCTGTATAATCACGTGTATATAATTATTTATATATTATCAGTAGCCCTCATGGTAGAATCCTAGTTTGGCGTCTTTCTGTTAAACGAGTGGTTTTTCTCTTATTGACCGCACGTAATAGAATGTAACAGCTGCTCCTAGACTTTATGCATTTAATTTTACTTTTTTATTCAGTGAGGTTTTGATTTAGGGCCTTTCTCTATCCCTAACCAATCATTTAATGACAGATTAGAGAACGACCAAATAAAGTATAATAGGACGTTACTCGGAGTAGTAAGACGCTAAACTGGGACTTTACCGCTCACCTTATGGCGAAAATATAATAGGAGTCCACGAACCAAACACTGACTCAGAAATTATATGGGACATTATATCGCAATGAAGACTATACCTCGTGAAAGGTAATAAATATACTGGATGAACAAATACGGTGCTTTGCCACATTTGTGCCCTACTTATTTTTTCCCCTCCAAAATTGTGAAAAAAAGACCTCTTTCTAAATTAAGCTCTAATCAATATAACTTTTAAACAAACATGAACATATTTCCATATATTTCCATTCAATTGTAGCGGAGTAGTAAATAGTAAATGGTACTCGACATGCCTAGTAATAAAGTAAGAGCCTCGTCAAGCCAAGTGGCGTATAGGGAATATGGCGTTAGTGACCATAATTTTAACAGACCTTTGGTACATGATTTTTGAGTTAATGTGGTGGGATATTACGCCCGTGGCGCTTTACTTTCCCAGAAAAAATATCCGGTTCCCATTTAGGGCTGGGTGAACCCGGAAGCCGTCAGGATCGAACCTAACCTCATGTCCTTTGTAGTCCAATTCACTAACCAGTGAGCTATCGTGGCTCCCCTACATGTCTATGTGTGTGTAGGTAAATGGTATTAGTGCTTATGCTTATATATATATATATATATATATATATATATATATAATACCACCAGAGCATATATTTGATGATGTGCTCGGTATAGCCCTACTGTTCAGGGATGTACATTAAACACAAAAATATAAACAAACAAAAAACAAAACAAACATCTGTTCATGAAAATCAGCCTAAGCAACCATCATTAGGTGTTCACAGAAATCAACGAGACGGTTTCGAGACTAGAGGATGACCAAACGTTCGATGAATAAACAATAGCACAGAAATCCTGCAACATCACGGAAACTGTCGATTAGAAACATTAGCACAGAAATCCTGCAACATCACGGAAACTGTCGATTAGAAACACTTAACCCAGTGTGAAAGGCGTCATCTCACGGCAATACGTCACGATACACATAGATATCCACACCGCTATTGTCCCTTGGATTGATGTAGATAGAATAAGTTAGAGAGAGAGAGATCTCAATAGAATCAGTTTACACTGAGCAACCTCACTTAATAACTGCTATCAGTGTGACAGTAATTCTATTTCTAACCCAATTTTTTGAACTACGCTAAAAAAACAATATTTCATATCAATCCAGCATTACGACAAGAGCCATTAGTCATGATATAAAAGATCTCATTTCTTCTCTCTCTTTTGTTGTTGTCTTATTTTCTCATTTATTCATCATGACTTTATTTGTAAAATGTGTTCTTTTTCCTTTCTGCCCACAATAACATATTTCTTATGCTGTATCGTCATTACGATTGACTGTAGCGACTCTACAGTGCCATCACAATTTATATAATAAACCTATATACATGTAAATATTAAAAAAATACCTTCTGACACAGTGTTATCCTTGATACAACTCTCTCCATCATGTCTTCCTCTTGCAGTTCCCCACAAGCTATTCACCATGCATAACTTTCAGCCAAAGTTTTATCTATTTAAGATTCTAAAAAAAATTGTCTTATCCTTTTTGCTTACCTGTCTGTGTTTTTTCTTTCATTAAACACATTTTATTCTCATCTATTACTGTTATTGTCTTCAGTCCACCCAACAAACAAGATTTATAGAAACTTTAACACTTAACACATGTTTGTAATGGAGCCGCGATAGCTCAATGGTTAGTGAACAGGACCAGAGGTCGGGTTCGATCCTGATCGACGGTTCCCGGGTTCACCCAGCCTTAAATGGGTACTGGATATTTTGGGGGAAAGTAAAGCGTCATGGGCGTAATACTGACCACATTACCCCAGAAATCATGTACCGAAGGTCTATACAAAATATGGTCACAAATACCATATTTCCTATACGCCACTTCGAGTGACAGGGCCTTTACTTACTTTTTACATGTCTGTAATCACGTATCCAATTTGATTTGTTTTAATATAGTCCAGCATTGTTTCTTTCTATTATGTTATGGTTAAGGTGAAACAATCGTCTATTTCTGGGGGAACTGTGCAGATAGCAAACTATTGAAAAGACGTTTTGACAACCATGTAAATTAGTTCCAAGAATCATTACAAACTCTTCAATGTCTTTCAACCGATGCAAAGAATATACAAGTTAATGGTTACAGTATTCTGACATATGGAAGCGAATCATGGACAGTGGACAAACAAATGAAAAGACGATTAGAGGCCACAGAGATGGAATTTCTCAGAAGAATGTTGAAAGTTCCCTGGACAGCTAAAAAGACCAATGAGGAAATTTTCAAAGAGGCCAACACAAAAAAAAAGAACTAAAAAACATCAGAAAGAAACAATACACATTTTTGGGGCACATCATGAGAAGAGGAAAGTTGGAATACTTGGTTACAACTGGCAAAATAAAATGAAAGAGAGATCGCGGACGACAAAGAGAGAAAATACTGGATAGCTTGGTGTCATGGCATGGAAAACAGTCAACAACAGAACTGATACGATGCACTATAGATAGAAGATTATGGAAGGACATGTTCGCCTTCGCCAACCGGTATGGCACATGATGATGATGAATGGTCACAGTAGCTCGCTTGTTAAACATCTCATACATGTTTCCCCAGTCGATCATTTTTTCCCCCACATATGTTATGTTTATTCCTCATCCCTACAATATAGTGATTGCTGTTTCAGCAAATGATTTGGTAATATCAAAATGGTGACCACTAAGTGACTTTCGTTCGTCTCCCTTGTATAAACTCAAATGTTCCCATGATAGTTCCCTTAGAAATTACCATTTGAACTCTTTCACCTGTCCTTGACTAATGAATGAACCCTAGCGTGTTATTCAAGACTTTAAACCGCTTTGCACTCTATTTATCTGTCCCAAAGATCTATTCTGAAGCTTCAAGAGCACGTTCTAATAAAAATGTATGAGTTCACCAGCATTATACAATTATTAACGTTCATCACGAACAGATAATTGTTGATCTCCTCACCCAGTCTATTCAGCCAGTCTGTTCAGCCAGTCTATTTAGCCAGTATATTCAGCCAGTCTGTTCAGCCAGTCTGTTCAGCCAGTCTGTTCAGCCAGTCTATTCAGCCAGTATGTTCAGCCAGTCTGTTCAGCCAGTCTATTCAGCCAGTCTACTCAGCCAGTCTACTCAGCCAGTCTATTCAGCCAGTCTATTCAGCCAGTCTACTCAGCCAGTCTATTCAGCCAGTCTACTCAGCCAGTCTATTCAGCCAGTCTACTCAGCCAGTCTATTCAGCCAGTCTATTCAGCCAGTCTATTCATCCAGCCTACTCAGCCAGTCTATTAAGCCAGTCTACTCAGCTAGTCTATTCAGCCAGTCTATTCAGCCAGTTTACTCAGCCAGTTTACTCAGTCAGTCTATTCAGCTAGTCTATTCAGCCATTCTACCTACTCCAGCCAGTCTATTCAGCCAGTCTCCTCAGCCAGTCTACTCAGCCAATCTCCTCAGCCAGTCTATTCGGCCAGTCCATTCAGCCTGTTTACTCAGCCAGTCTATTCAGCCAGTCTATTCACCCAGTCTACTCAGCCAGTCTGCTCAGCCAGTCTATTCAGCCAGTCTCCTCAGCCAGTCTATTCAGCCAGTCTCCTCAGCCAGTCTGCTCAGCAGGTTTTAGAAGAAACGGACACAGATGAGAGAAGAAACGGACACAAATGAGAGAAGAAACTAACACAAATGAGAGAAGAAACTAACACAAATGAGAGAAGAAACACAAATGAGAGAAGAAACTAACACAAATGAGAGAAGAAACTAACACAAATGAGAGAAGAAACTAACACAAATGAGAGAAGAAACACACATACAAAGACAGACACAACTAAGAGAAGAAACATACACACACACACACACACACACACACACAGACACACGCACACAACTAAAAGAAGAAACACACACTGAAGAAGCGACTTATAAAACATTACATGAATTACATGATAATGTACTCAGTTGGGAAAATGAACAAGGAACAAACCAAGTACAATCTCTGATTTAAAACGTAGATGGATGAAACATAGGATAGCCCGCGAAAGATGACCACTGCCTATACAAAATGAGACAGTTTATTGCCACAAGAAGATTAATCCGCCATGACTACTTTGCCGAACTTTGACAAAGTGCTTGATTAGTTCAATATAATAGCCATTGTGTTTAGAACCGAATTCTTCAGGTAAATTCGTTTAATATCTTAAATATAATAACTTTATTTATCTCTTATATTTGAAATTAATATGACCTTTTTAAATAATATCCTTCAGAGATCTTACAGCTGGTTGAAAGATCCATTAGCATATCAGCTGAAGATATAGCACCAACAGATTAAACTGTTGAATGTAAGATTGGAAGTCTATCTGGAGAAACTATTATTTCACCCACTTGCAGAAGCCTGCTACCCAGTCCTAGAGGAATTACGTGTGTGAAAGCGTGGGAATGGCGAGAGTAGGTGATTTCTGTATTCGTCTATTTGCACATGTCCGGGGCATCCCAGCTGAAGCTCTTTGCGTCATTTTGTATTTGCTGCAAGCTGCAAGTCTGAACTTTTATTTAGTGACTAACTTTTCAATGACACATCTTGCGTGGATCGGTCCTGATATCTTCAACTTGATACTGCTTGTTTCCTGCATTGTTGTCTCGTATCGTGCCCTTGGAAAAAACTCTGGCAGCGACAATTGTGTACTAACCTTCGCCTGGGTTCCTTGGCTATTCATGAGCTCTGTGTTGGCTACAAAGGTCATTTTTCTGTACCATGAGATTGTCAAAGACCTCGATGAAAAAGATCCATCATTCTTCGGTCCTAACGCTTTAAAGACTAGCATTTGTCTTTCTAGCTGCATCTTTATCCTGCTACTGACTAGCCAACATGATGCTCCACTGGGCAGTGAGAGACGAGTGTACATCGAGGAACTTACTGGCACTGTTGTCTTTGATATTCTCGACACAGTAGACGTTCTGGAAATACTCTTTGATGGAGAAACAACTAATTCCTTCTCTGATGGTATTGTGGAGTTCATTTTGGCTGTTGCGACCATGAATTTAATTATACCAACAATACCTTTGCTGATTTTGAGCAAAACAAAATTCGGACACCGTAAGCTTCATAGACATTTAGTTTACGCTCATCGGTTGTTGATGGTCTTGGCAGTTAATGTGCCTAACCTATTGGTAAGGTTTATCGTATGGCATGGTTTCAGCGGTGCTATATCACCGTTCAGTATAAAGAACATTATCCTTATCTGCATGACCTTCTATGAGTTTTATCTTCATAAAAAGGAAAAATATGAAAGACACGAGCAAGAGGGAATGAACGATGAAAATAAAAATGCATACAACCTTGAAACACCAAATGGATACTCCCAGGAAACAAACAAAGAAGACATGGAAAGTGCTCGTGATACGTACATTCCTGAAAGTTTTCGAATTGAATCAAGAATACAAACCTACTTATAGTTTTAACAACAGACGCCTGTAAATGTAATCAATAACCGAGAATTTGTTATAGTTATCATGTTATCAGTTGTAATGTTACCTTTAGAAACCTACATTTTGACAAAAAACAATCGTCATTCTTATATGCATTATAATTATAAATTGTTATATACTGTTACTAATTAATGGTACCGCGTCTAACAGATCATATTTTGTGACCGTCCAATGAGAGTTGCCATGTTCTTCAATTATTTTAATTATGATTACTTTTGACTAAAAAGAAAACACATTCGGCAACCATTATAAAACAATCGTCTGTTCAAAGTGTGATCATCAAATGTGGACAATGTTCTTTTTGTGCTCGTCATTTAAAAATAAAACAATTCAAAAATTGTACTTTTTTTCCTATTTCAGCAAGCACACTTCTTCATCAATATGATGTAAATAAGCATTAATTTTAATTTAAAACCAATTATTACATAATTCAACATTAAAGATAGTAAGTTTTTTCTTGTTTTTATTTTTTAAATATCCCAGTAGAAGCAATGAAAATGTTATTTTAAAACTTGGAAGTAATTTGTTACAAATAACGAAAATAAATAGTTATATTTTTTTATTCAGTTGTCTTTGTTATTTTTTGTTTAGACTAAACTGTTAATACGGTGCTTGGATTTTTTTGTATTTGTATAAACTGTTGATGGCATGTTGGTATTGCTATATCTTGTTTAAATTGCTTATATGATAATGTTTGTTGTTGGTTTTGTTATATACTCGTATAAGATAATAAACACATGTATAAATTAGCTGATCGATGATAGCTTCTGCCTTTTCGCATAGCTCGTGTGTACTAGTGTACTCGATACTACTTGTGTGTGGTTTGATTGGTAGCACTGGCATAGCCAGACGTAAAGCAAGAGATCTGAACCGGGAACTCCTAAACACTTTCACTAGTGTGATGTTTTCAGGTACAAGACGGTTGACGTCATTCTAACAACAACCACCCATGCGAAGCTGATAGCGTCACACTATTTTGGGGTTTCCACTTCAACCCTGGGGCTCGCTTCTATTGTTGAGAGACAAATAGTAATAAATGAATATTATTATAGAGGGAAACTTCCGATCATCAGCGAATCAATTCAGAGGAAGAGGTATGTTTACACTACTCGGAAAAAATGACAAATAATCAACATCAGAAAAAAACAAAACAAAGAACAATATATGGTCCGAAGCAGGATCGAACCCGTACTCCTTGGCACAGTGCCTTTGACTTGGCAGTGTTCCCTAGCATTTGGCTTCTCGTGGCAAGGCGCTGTGCCAAGGAGTACGGGTTCGATCCTGCTTTGGACCATATATTGTTTTCTGTTGTTGATTATCTGTCATTTTTTCCGAGTGCTGTAAACATATCTCTTCATCTGAATTGATTCGCTTTTATAGATAACCATCACCATCATCATCATCAAGTACCGGGCCTGCTGGCGTAGGTGATCATATCTCTCCACAACTTTCGATCTCGACAGCTATTTATCATTTCTGTTGTTGACCTTCTGCCAGGCCATTCTCTTAAGCTGCCTGGTATCTTTTCTCTTTGCTTCCCTCTATCTCTTCGTCCCTCAATTTTCCCAGTTGTTACAATATATTCCAGCTGTTCTCTTCTCATTACATGGCCAAAAAAATTATGATTGTTTCTTCCTAATATTGGAAATTAGCTCTCTTTTTTTATTTTATGTTCATCAGAATATATCTCCCCTGATCCAGTGTATCTCATTTCACAAAGTCCCAGTAAATGTAAACTCATTCTTTTCATTTCCTGTTTTTTTTTCCAGTTTACCCTTCTGCACGAGTGTTCTCACATTTCAAGTACCTATATTTAGAGTCTGTTTTATCTTTATTTTGCTCACAGTAGCTTGATGACGATCGAGTATCGCCTGCAGCACGTGATGTCGCCTACCAAACGAGGGTTTTCCATTGGGATCCCCCTTAACGTTGTTGTCGTGATTTCTATTATTGTGAAGATTCATGATTGTACAAAGAAGTTACGACGGTGGTTTTCAGTTGCCTTCCGTCGGTTTATTTACGGTTGGCTCCGCTAGCCTTTGATTAAAAAGTCTTACCCACAAGGCAGTGGGGCTGTTTTACTTTGGGGTACCATCCCTTAGTCTTTTACTCTCCCGAGCATACCTGCAAGGCAGCAGGACAGCCGCAGGTTGTACTGTTTACTGCATACAGTAGCAGGTAAAATACCCGACCTGACAAAACATAGATGACCATGGCTTAATATATTAACCTAGTGAATGATATCCGGGCTTTCCTTTTCTGCGCTCATGCACAGCCAACTAGGCATATCTAAAGAAACTTATGGCCAGAGACATGACCCAGTTTCAGACCAGCGAATGTCAAATAATTTATCTTTATCACAACAAGTCTGGATAATACCTGTAGATGGATACAAATCTGGTAAGAACAATAAAACCAATGATGGTTAATGTACAACTGAAATAAACAAAAGGATAGGAATGGCAAAAAGTAATTTTAATGTAATGAAGAACATACTAACATCAAAACAAATAACACCAGGGCTAAAACTATGAATAGACAAGAAATTAGACAAGAAAACAGAACAGAGATTTGAAGCCTTTGAAATGTGGATATATATAAGAATAGATAAAATTGGATGGAAGGAAAAGCAAACAAACGATGAAGTCTTAAAACAACTAAAAATTAAAAGAGAACTACTAATCACAATTTAAACAAAACAAATGAGGTTTTGGGGTCATGCTAAAAGACACAACAGCATACTAAAGGTAATCCTGGAGGGGAAGATACAAGGTAAAAGAGGCAGAGGCAGACCAAGACTAACATGGACGAGTAACATCAAAAAATGGACAAACCAGCCTATGACAGCCTGCACCACCAAAGCAAGAGACAGATCAGAATGGTGCTCCATGGTAGCCAACCTTCGTTGAGATGGCATTCGAGGATGATGATGATGATGATGACGATGATGATGGTGATGATGATGATGAACAATTAATAGCACATCATAAAGAGAACTTCTGCAACTCGCCTTGACAGAATTTTTTTTTATGAAACAGAAGTGTCATGAAGCCGCGGTAGCTCAGTAGTTGGAGAACTAAACTACAACTGACAAGAAATCGGGTTGGATCCTGAGCGACTGGGTCCAGGTTCACCAAGCCTTAAATCGATACCGGATTTTATCGGGAAAGAAAGACATCCACTAGCGTTGTACCGGCAACCCTCACGAATCATGTGCTGAAGGTGTGTAAATATATGAGCAACAACACCATATATTCGTGACGGGGTTCTTTCTTTCTTTCTTTCAATGCTATTCAAGTGTCATAGCTCAAATATTCATGGCCTTAGGTACAGTTCTCGTTTATATTCAGGGCTAAAGTTATATTTCTTGGCCGTAACATTCATGGCTGCTTTTTTAAACATCAGAACAACATTTTAGCAAGAATCACAGATATGTTTCAGCGCTAACGAGTGCAGGTACTCCCAAGTCTAATCATTTCTGTTCGTTCTTAAACCTGGTATCTTATTTGGGACTCCGACACTGCACAAAACGTAGATGCTCTAGTTTAATTAATGTTTTTGTTCACATTCTAGTAGAGTTATTGGGTACTTATGAGAAGAAATCTCCCAAAGAATAACAAATGTGACACTTTTTGTGTGAAATATTCCATTTTTAACCACAAATGTTATTCAAAGGTAAGCTATAGCTAGAACATGAACTTCAGTGACGAACTAAAACATCATTGATAAAGCGTTGTTCTAGCACTTCAATAATTTGGGTACTGGGTGGTCTAGATGTAAGACTTTGCCCTGGACAAGGTCCAGGGTTCAAGTACCGCCACAGCAGGTGGGTAGTTATCCTTTCGAACCCGAACCCGTATTTGTTTTCGTTAACTGTACGCAGCGAGTACACTTTCCGTACAGCACTTCCTGGCAGTGTCCAATGTTTGGAGAAGGGAAAAAAGGGGGGCGGGGTGGTGTGGTCAAGGCAAGAAATGCAAATGAATGCATAATAATGCGAAGCTGAAGTCAAGCGAACTGTGAAGGAGAACTGAAAAAAAAATATATTTAAAATGGTATGGTTAAAGTTTTATGTAATGGATGAACTTATTGAGCTGGAATTTGAACGACGTTTCGGCTCACGAATAGCTGCGTGGTCACGTGTGCACTATGTGTACGTTAAAGAATTCTTGGCCGTTGAAATTAGAAAACAATACTCCAAATGGCCTCTGCAGTGGCAACAGTTGTTAAATTAGAAACCTGCCCAGGTCAAAAATCGATTTGTCGAGCCTGAAAGACTTTGGTATCGTGACTTTTTGCATAAACTAGCCACACAGTGCATCTACGACCACGCAAATAAATCCTAAGAAGAAGAAAGAAAGGCATAAGTACTGCATTAACTGGGATATATCCAACCCCTGCCACTCTTTCCTTTATTTCAATCACTGCTTCTTTCTCACCAATTTTCTCTCACTTTCCTTTTTTCTTTTATCTCTATCAATCTCACTCTCTGTCCCTTTCAATTTGACTTTTCTTCTACTTCTTCTACTTCTACTTCTTCTTCCTCCTCTTCTTCTACTTCTGCTACTTCTTCTTATTCTTCTTCTTCAGCATTATCTTCTTCTTCCTCCTCTTCTTCTACTTCTGCTACTTCTTCTTATTCTTCTTCTTCAGCATTATCTTCTTCTTCTTCCTCTTCTTCTACTTCTGCTACTTCTTCTTATTCTTCTTCTTCAGCATTATCTTCTTCTTCCTCCTCTTCTTCTACTTCTGCTACTTCTTCTTATTCTTCTTCTTCAGCATTATCTTCTTCTTCTTCCTCTTCTTCTACTTCTGCTACTTCTTCTTATTCTTCTTCTTCAGCATTATCTTCTTCTTCTTCCTCTTCGTGTCGTAAACTACGGAAGAACCACGATAGTTACATCTTTTGGCCCCACAAATTCGTCTCCAGCATTGATAATTTTGCCCTGGCAGGGGACATTTTAGTCTAATCTTTTCGACCTTTTACTGCCAAGGGTTATTTAACGTGCGCTAGTACACATGGACATTACACAATAGGCTCCACACATGGGCATTACATAATAGGCCCCACACATGGGCATTACACAATAGGCCCCACACATGGGCATTACACAATAGGCCCCACACATGGGCATTACACAATAGGCCCCACACATGGGCATTACACAATAGGCCCCACACATGGGCATTACACAATAGGCCCCACACATGGGCATTACACAATAGGCCCCACACATGGGCATTACACAATAGGCTCCAAACATGGGCATTACACAATAGGCCCCACACATGGGCATTACACAATAGGCCCCACACATGGGCATTACACAATAGGCCCCACACATGGGCATTACACAATAGGCCCCACACATGGGCATTACACAATAGGCTCCACACATGGGCATTACACAATAGGCCCCACACATGGATATTACACAATAGGCTCCACACACGGGCATTACACAATAGGCCCCACACATGGGCCTTACACAATAGGCCCCACACATGAGCATTACACAATAGGCTCCAAACATGGGCATTACACAATAGGCCCCACACATGGGCATTACACAATAGGCCCCACACATGGGCATTACACAACAGGCTCTTTTTGAAATTCCAAAGTAAAAAGTCAAAGAAAAAGACCAAAATATTCTCGAGAGGACAGATGGAAGGAGAGATGAAGATAATGGGGACGACAAGGAGTGATCTTAAAGGAATGACAAGAAACAGAACGACTTATAAAGTGTTTGTTGAGGACCTATGCTCCACAGAGAGATGAAAGGTAGAGGCGAGAAGAGCACACATGTGGCCTCATGTCTTTTCTACCGTTCTTCGAGAGGTCTAGACATCGAATCCTATTAACCTGAAACCAAAAAGGACAGAGCCACGAAGACACTGGTGATTCTAAGTGAATAGTTCCCACATCCTATTACAAGATTTGAATCCGGGGAGCTCCTTCCCAGAGGCTGACGTATTACCTCCAGACAACAATGTCCCTATTTCTTCTCTTTTTCTCTCTCTTTACCTACCTACCAATCTACCTACCTACCTACCAACCAGCGGCGGAGGGTGAGTTTGAAACTTGAGGAGACCAGACATGAGAACAGACTTTTAGGTTGACCTTTAGCCTAAGCAGGGGAGCCGCGATAGCTCTGTAGTTAGTGAACTGGACTACAAAGGACAAGAGGTAGGGTTCGATCCCAATCGACGGCTTCCGGTTCACCCAGCCTTAAATGGGTACCGGACTTTTTCTGGGAAAGTAAAACGGCACGGGCGTAATACCGACCACATTACCTCAAAATTCAAGTGCTGAAGGTCTGTAAAAATATATGGTCACTAACACCATATTCCCTATACGCCACTTGGTGTGATGGGGGCTCTTTACTTACTTTTTTAGCCTGATCACTTGCTACATAAACATTACTGCTATTTGCACTATGTAATATAATTCCTTCAATTATTGCCCTAAATTAACATAATTATAATTACATCATAATATTTTGGTTATTTTCATTAAAAGTTGTCAAAAAAACTATATTTTTTTTGTTAATTAAAAACTCTTACACTTTTGTTCAGCTTTATTTATATTTATATACATATAAAGACTTATAAAACAAGGAGTCAGACAAGGCTGTGTTCTGTCGCCGGATTTGTTTTCACTTTACAGCGAACATATTATGAGATCAATAGTAGACAAAAAAGGAATTGAAGTCAACGCTTACAACAACAAAAATAATTTGCGATATGCGGATGACACAGTCTTAATAGCAGAGACAGAGAATGAACTACAAGAAATGATAGACATAATCGTAAAAGAAAGCATAAAGAAAGGTCTCAGTCTGAATAGTAAGAAAACACAAGTAATGGTCATATTGAAGAAACAATCATCACCAGCATGCAGCATAAAAATAAACAGACCAATTTGAAACAAGTGCAACGCGTCAAATACTTAGGCACAATAATAACATCGGATGGAAGATGCACCACAGAAATAAAAAGTAGAATAGCTCAGGCCAAAATAGCATTTCAGAAAATGAAAAATATCTTATGCAACAAATCTATGTCAATGGAAATGAGAAAGAGAGTTCATCGGTGCTATATAGAACCAATTCTAACCTACGGAAGTGAAACATGGACAGTAGACAAACAAATGAAGAGACTATTAGAGGCCACAGAGATGGGATTTCTCAGAAGAATGTTGAAAGTTCCCTGGACAGATAAAAAGACCAATGAGGAAGTCCTCAAAGAGGCCAACACAAAAAGGCAGCTCCTAAAAAACATCAGAAAGAAACAATCAACATTTTTCGGGCACATCATGACAAGAGGAAAGTTGGAATATTTGGTTATAACTGGCAAAATAAAAGGAAAGAGAGATTGCGGACGACAAAGAGAGAAAATACTGGATAGCTTGGTGTCATGGCATGGAAAACAGTCAACAACAGAACTGATACGATTCACTGTAGATAGAAGATTATGGAAGGACATGATCGCCTACGCCAGCCGGTAATGTACATGATGATGATGATGATACATAAAGACAAAACGCAGCGATTCTTACAGAAGGTACTTCATAAATTCTCCTCACCATCGGCACTACTTTTACATGTTTCAATAAAAATGATAGAACGTCATCTAATTTGTTGTTCTTTTGTTGCCATGCAAACGGGAAGGTAATTGTTGAAACCTCCATAGACATTGAAGTGCATTCATTTATAACGGCTTGAGTTATTTGAGCTACATCACGGCTATACTAGGCAGTACGGTGGCTGTTTGCACACTGACATTTAACTTATTGAGCTGGAATGTGATTGTGTTATGTATTGTGATAAAAAAATTACAGGAGTCGTGACCTCCGTTGCCTCCTCTGAATATCCGCCGCTGCTACCTGCCTCATATCTACCTACCTACCTACCTACCTACCTACCTACATATCCATCCACCTACCTACTTAACTGTCTACCTATCTAACTAACTAATTAACTAACTACCTAACTACCTAACAGACTGACTAATTGACCAAATCTCTCTTTATCTGCTCTTACTTTTGTTTCTATGACTTATTGCAAGCCCTCATTCAATGTCTTCCATTTGCAAATTAGGCTTTCGTGCCGTCGACTCATGACGTAATCGCACGCAGATTTTACTTAACAAAAGCCGTTAGTCTCAGTCTGATCTGCGTCACTGAACAGACCGCATGACTGCTCACATTTTTCTGTTGGATGAACAAATAATAATTATCGCTTCAATTATATCGCTGTTGATAATACATGACACTACAGGAAAACACCAACAGAGAAAAAGGCGGTTTAATTATTAAATATTAATTTTAAAATGTTCAAATAATATAAGCTATAATGGCTTCGTTTTCTTCCCTGCATACCGTTTTTGCTCTGTTTTGTGAAGTTCATTATCAACAAGTACCTGTCAGAAGAGAAGCCGCGATGGCACAGTGGTTAGTGAACTGGAATGCAAAGGACAAGGGGTCGGAATCGATCCTGACCGACGGCTTGCGGGTTCACCCAGCCTTAAATGGGTACCGGATTTTTTTCTGGGAAAGTAAAGCGGCACGGGCGTAATACAGGCCCCATTACCCCAAAAATCATGTGCCGAAGGTCTATAAAAATTATGGTCACTAACACCATATTACCTATACGCCACTTTGTGTGACGAGGCTCTTTACTTGTTAGAAGAATAACGTTGCTAGTTTTGACTGTTAGTCTGAATGGTTGTTACCTGTGCTCACCTGCCTCAGTGAGCATGGTCTGGAGCAAGTTCTCGATGTTTCCCTGGTCGCTCCGTCTTTAGATCACCTTCTCTCCACCCACTTCACTTTCCAAGAACCTTACCTTTCATTGTTGTTCTTTCAAGGCCATTATAACGTTTGGTGTAGACAAAATCTGCCAGTCTTCTTTTCTTTATTACATTCAGTAGCTTGTTTTTTTTATAAAATATTTTAGATCATTTTTATTGGTCCGTCTTTTCTCTGTTCATTTTTGCAGCAAACTTTTCTTGCCAGAATACGTTCGGTATTTTCTTATGGTTTCCTATGTAATCTAAAACTGGTTCAGCATAGGCTACGCAAAACGTCATGCATTGCTTTTTGTTTAAGAAAATTACTGCTTAATAACGTTCGTAACATTTTATTTACTTGATGATTTCTATATTTTATTTTTATCTTTGAAGCTTGTTTATGATAATGATGAAATTCTATTTTTGTTAAATTTCGACTCTAAATAGAAAGCCTACTCTCAAAAATGGTAGATTAATTTTTGTTTAAATGGTGGAGCGGCTTGACGACATCTTTGGTTTGCCCATGATTGGGTGGGGGAGGATGTTTCTATATAAGCTAAACAAAAACAAAGACTACATGACCAAAATTAATCGCGGTTGGAAACTAAAAACCAGAAACTAAACCAGAGGAAACTAAAGTCACGGCTAAGTTCTCTCCATCTATTCTTACTCCTGGAGTTGTTCTCTATTTTCTTCCAGAATAGACCAAACCCATTGAGTATTTTATAGGTTTTCTTTTCCATGTATTTCTGGACCTACCCAGTTGTCTCTTTTCCCACAGATTCCTTGATAAAGCTTATATTCTATTTGGTTTGCTTCTTCTTCTTTGCAATTTCCTGTGGAGCAAATGTCTTCAACAAACACTTTCCAAGCCTACTTTTTCTTGCCTTTCTTTTAAGATCGTTCCTTGTCTTTCCCATCACTTTTCATTTAATATTCTCAGTTAGACCTTATACTGCTATAGTCTTATGTTATATTATATATTTTCTTTCAGTTATTTTTTATATAATTTTTGTTATATTATTGATTAAATAACTGAAAGGAAATGGGAGTTAAGATGGACACAGCCAGAAATGAGAAACTTAGTGGCCGTATAAGAAGACTTATCAACCAACATAGAACTGGAGTCGTCAGTCGCTGGACACTGAGGGAATTGCTGAGGAGGGGATCTGAGCACCTATGGACGTGTTCGGAGTGCAATGATTATGACCAGCTAATAACTCAATAACTGCATAGTGGCATTAGGTTTTCATAGAATGCTGCCTAAATTGCCTAGGTGTAAAAATAACTATGATTATATCATAAGAAAGGGAGCCGGGATAGCTCAGTGGTTAGTGAAATGGACTACAAAGGACAAAAGGTCGGGTTCGATCCTAATGGTTTCTGGGTTCACCCAGCCTTAAATTTTTCTTGGAAAGTAAAGTGGCACGGACGTAATACCGACCACATTGTATACCGACAATGTGGATTGTTTCTTTCTTATATTTTTTTTCGGAGCTCCCTTTTTGCGGTGGACTCATTGAGAAAGTCCTCGTTGGTCTTTTTTTTTTTTCCAGCTGTCCAGAAAACTTTCAATATTCTTCTGAGAAATATCATCGTTGTGCCATCTGACAGTGAATTTGTTAAAACAAACAATGCACACCACATGTCAAAAAAAGCAGAAAACACAAGAAAAATATACACAAATGTAGAAAAAAAAAACTGAAAGAAAATTATATCGATATCGCCAATAAATGAAAAATAGACGGACATTCTTAAATTAACTTTAATAACAACATTAGCTGAAGAATTTGTTTACCAACAAAAATAGATGGACATTCTTAAATTAACTTTAATAACAACATTAGCTGAAGAATTTGTTTACCAACAAAAATAGATGGACATTCTTAAATTAACTTTAATAACAACATTAGCTGAAGAATTTGTTTACCAACAAAAATAGATGGACATTCTTAAATTAACTTTAATAACAACATTAGCTGAAGAATTTGTTTACCAACAAAAATAGATGGACATTCTTAAATTAACTTTAATAACAACATTAGCTGAAGAATTTGTTTACCAACAAAAATAGATGGACATTCTTAAATTAACTTTAATAACAACATTAGCTGAAGAATTTGTTTACCAACAAAAATAGATGGACATTCTTAAATTAACTTTAATAACAACATTAGCTGAAGAATGTGTTTACCAACAAAAATAGATGGACATTCTTAAATTAACTTTAATAACAACATTAGCTGAAGAATTTGTTTACCAACAAAATTATGAGAACAGAGCGTTACAGAGCATTAAACCCAGGTCTGTGGGTGTGTGGGTCGACAGAGTCGTTAGTTCTTAAACCCAGGTCTGTGGGTGTGTGGGTCGACGAGTCATTAGTTCTTAAACCCAGGTCTGTGGGTGTGTGGGTCGACGAGTCGTTAACTCTTAAACTCGGGTCTGTGGGTGTGTGGGTCTAGGAGAGTCATTAGTTCTTAAACCCAGGTCTGTGGGTGTGTGGGTCGACGAGTCGTTAGCTCTTAAACCCAGGACTGTGGGTGTGTGGGTCTACTAGAGTCATTAGTTCTTAAACCCAGGTCTGTGGGTGTGTGGGTCGACGAGTCGTTAGCTCTTAAACCCAGGACTGTGGGTGTGTGGGTCTACTAGAGTCATTAGTTCTTAAACCCAGGTCTGTGGGTGTGTGGGTCGACGATAGTCGTTAGTTCTTAAACCCAGGTCTGTGGGTGTGTGGGTCGACGAGTCGTTAGCTTTTAAACCCGGGTCTGTGGGTGTGTGGGTCTACGAGAGTCATTAGTTCTTAAACCCAGGTCTGTGGGTGCGTGGGTCGACGAGAGTCGTTAGTTCTTAAACCCAAGTCTGTGGGTGTGTGGGTCTACGAGAGTCATTAGTTCTTAAACCGAGGTCTGTGGGTGTGTGGTGCGACGAGTGTCGTTAGTACTTAAACCCAGGTATGTAGGTCTATCTTTCTTGGTTTCCTGGGTTCCGGTAGAAAAGTTGGATTATGTCCATCTTAAAAGAATTGCTGTACTAGGTTTTCTATATCAACAACCCTAAAACTCTAGGGATTAATATTACAACAATTCTCACCTCTTCTGTCGGTCTATTGTGACGCAGACTGTTACCAAAGAAACCAATTTGGAGGTCAAGTGAGGTCTTTGTAAGTTTTGGGTCTCTGTTTCGCGAAATCCCCTCGCAACATAAACAGGTCTCAGAAGTAGTACACCAGTCAATCCTAACTGACATGATGTAACCAGCGCGCTCCACTAAGTTTAATACAGGAAAAAGCCATGACTTTAGGCTGCAATCTTAGCTGAAAACAATTAATTAAAATGGATTGCCAATTTTGCCTCTATTGTTATTTTCTAATAACTAAAATATCAAGTATAATTGAGTATTAACATTTACCTGTGGCGTCACATTTTAGAATCGACAGCCTCCAAAAAATGACAGCTTTGAAAATGAGGGGAACTATGATAATCTTCAGTACTGATCACTACAATATTCCTAGGATTGTTCGTAAAATACCAATTTGAGCTGACAACCAGCATCTGAGCACGGTGAAGTGAAATAGCGTAGTACGGTGAGAAGCCGATCGTAACAGAACAACAATGATTGGATATGTAGATTTGTTGGAGCTGCGATAGCTCAGTGGTTAGTGAACTGGACTACAAAGGACAAGCGGTAGGGTTCGATCCCAACCGACGGCTTTCGGTTTACCCATCCTTTAATGGGTACCTGAATTCTTTCTGGGAAAGTAAAGCGGCACGGGCGTAATACCGACTACATTACCCCAAAAATCATGTGCCGAAGGTCTGTAAAATTTATGGTCACTAACACCATATTCCCTATACGCCACTTAGCGTGACGGGGGTACTTTACTTTTTTTTAAAATGTAGATTTGTTAATTGCATGCACCTCTGATGATGACGATGATAGTGCTACTTATGATGATCGAAAACGATGAATTCCATGTAACAAGTTCTGTTGGAAAAATTGGCGTTTCTACATCTGAAAGGTTCTGCATTACTAGGTATTCTATATGAACATACACCCCACTGTCTCACCAATGAGGGGGAATATAGTGAATCTCACCAGGTTATCCAGTCAGCTTTGACGCGCACTGTTATCCAGTGATCAACAAAGCTGGCTGTTACATTGACACCAACAATGCTGAGTGTAATCGAGAGACCAACAATGCTGGTTGTTACATGGACACCAACAATGCTGAATGTAATCGAGAGACCAACAAAGCTGGCTGTTACATGGACACCACTAATGCTAAGTGTAATTGAGAGACCAACAAAGCTGGCTGTTACATGGATACCAACAATGCTGAATGTAATCGAGAGACCAACAAAGCTGGCTGTTACATGGACACCAACAATGCTGAATGTAATCGAGAGACCAACAAAGCTGGCTGTTACATGGACACCAACAATGCTGAATGTAATCGAGAGACCAACAAAGCTGGCTGTTACCAGGAGACCAACAACGCTACGTATTACCAGGAGAACGACAATAATGACTGTTACTGGGAGATATACAAAATTGACTGTTACCGGGAGACCTACAAAGTTGACTATTACCGGGATACCTTCAAAGTTGACTGTTACCGAAACACCAACAGCGTTGACTGTTACCGGGAGACCTACAACGTTGACTGTTACCAGTAGACCAACAGAACTGAGTGTTACCGGGAGAACAACAACGATGACTGTTAGCGGGGGAACAACAACGATGACTGTTACCGGGAGACCAACAACGATGACTGTTACCGGGAGACCAACAACGATGACTATTACCGGGAGAACAACAACGATGACTGTTACCGGGAGATCAACAACGATGACTGTTACCGGGAGACCAACAACGATGACTGTTACCGGGAGATCAACAACGGTGACTGTTACCGGGAGATCAACAACGGTGACTGTTACCGGGAGACCAACAAAGCTAACTGTTACCGGGAGACCTACAGCGCTAAGTGTTATCGGGAGAACAACAATGACTGTTACTGAGAGACCTACAGTGTTGACTGTTACCAGGAGATCAACAGCGATGACTGTTACCGGGAGACCAACAACGATGACTGTTACCGGGAGACCAACAAAGCTAACTGTTACCGGCAGAACAACAAAGCTAACTGTTACCGGGAGACCAACAACGATGACTGTTACCGGCAGAACAACAAAGCTAACTGTTACCGGCAGAACAACAAAGCTAACTGTTACCGGGAGACCAACAAAGCTAACTGTTACCGGGAGACCAACAAAGCTAACTGTTATCGGGAGACCAACAACGATGACTGTTACCGGGAGACCAACAAAGCTAACTGTTACCGGCAGAACAACAAAGCTAACTGTTACCAGGATATCTACAAAGTTTACTGTTACCGGAAGACCAACAACGATGACTGTTACCAGGAGATCAACAACGCTGACTGTTACTGGGAGATCAACAACGATGACTGTTACCAGGAGATCAACAACGATGACTGTTACCAGGAGATCAACAACGATGACTGTTACCAGGAGATCAACAACGATGACTGTTACCAGGAGATCAACAACGATGACTGTTACCAGGAGATCAACAACGCTGACTGTTACTGGGAGATCAACAACGATGACTGTTACCAGGAGATCAACAACGATGACTGTTACCAGGAGATCAACAACGATGACTGTTACCAGGAGATCAACAACGATGACTGTTACCAGGAGATCAACAACGATGACTGTTACCAGGAGATCAACAACGCTGACTGTTACTGGGAGATCAACAACGATGACTGTTACCAGGAGATCAACAACGATGACTGTTACCAGGAGATCAACAACGATGACTGTTACTGGAGATCAACAACGCTGACTGTTACCAGGAGATCAACAACGCTGACTGTTACCAGGAGATCAACAACGCTGACTGTTACTGGGAGATCAACAACGATGACTGTTACCAGGAGATCAACAACGATGACTGTTACCAGGAGATCAACAACGCTGACTGTTACTGGGAGATCAACAACGCTGACTGTTACCAGGAGACCAACAACGATGACTGTTACTGGGAGATCAACAACGCTGACTGTTACCAGGAGATCAACAACGCTGACTGTTACCAGGAGATCAACAACGCTGACTGTTACTGGGAGATCAACAACGATGACTGTTACCAGGAGACCAACAACGATGACTGTTACCAGGAGATCAACAACGATGACTGTTACCAGGAGACCAACAACGCTGACTGTTACCAGGAGACCAACAACGCTGACTGTTACCAGGAGATCAACAACGCTGACTGTTACCAGGAGACCAACAACGCTGACTGTTACCAGGAGACCAACAACGCTGACTGTTACCAGGAGACCAACAACGCTGACTGTTACCAGGAGACCAACAACGATGACTGTTACTGGGAGATCAACAACGATGACTGTTACTGGAGATCAACAACGCTGACTGTTACCAGGAGACCAACAACGCTGACTGTTACCAGGAGATCAACAACGATGACTGTTACCAGGAGACCAACAACGCTGACTGTTACCAGGAGACCAACAACGCTGACTGTTACCAGGAGACCAACAACGCTGACTGTTACTGGGAGATCAACAACGCTGACTGTTGACATGCAGTGACCGCATGTTGTCTAGCTCCAGTAGAAACAAAAATAAATAATTATTGTATTCTTGTATTATTTTGTTATCGTTTCATGTTGTTATTGTCCAATTTTTTGTTCATTTTAATCATTATTATTAAATACTGTCGGCGCTGACATTTCTATTATACGAGTCTGCTTTCCAAAATACAACATATTTCTCGAACAAATCCATGCATATGCCTTGAGCCTCTTACAAATGGAGCTTATAACTCATATATCATCATTTGTCTAGTGGTATGCTGCAACATTTCCATCATTGGCCACAATTTCCATTTAATACACTCGACGCACCCACATTAGTTTCAAGCGAACAAAAAGGCAAGTCTAACTTTCAATTTTGGCATAGAAAGCAACATCAGAATTAATAGAAAAAGCTGGCAGCATTTTGATAGGATGATTCATTTCATATAAATATTGTTTTTTTTTTTTTTTTTTACGGAATCGTTTCCCCAGCATAACCAACAAAATATTAATCTACACTGAAGGGCATCGTATTGTCTTTATGTATCCGAATGCGATGCATAATTTCGATCCGTTGATGAATAATTATAAAGAGTCTGCCAAATGTATTTTCAACCATAACAACTGCCATTTCGTTATATGTGAAGCGTGAAAATATCGCTCATCATTCAACTGTGCACGAAGTCAAACATATCTTCACCTACCAGTCTTTACTTCATGTTTTCTACTTTTTCTAACATTCCATCAATGCATCTTTTTCAGATATTTACTAGCGTTTCTTATGTTCCATAAATCCATGCTCTTGCAGTTATATTTTATAGTTCCATCTAACATTCCATCAATGCATCTTTTTCAGATATTTGCTAGCGTTTCTTATGTTCCATTAATCTATCTTTTTTCGGTTATGTGTTCTAGTTTTTATAATATTCCATCAATGCATCTTTTTCTCTAGTTAAGTTTCCTACTTTTTCAAACATTCCACTAAATCATCTTTTTTTCGCTCCTTTGATCTGATGCTATAGTAGTGTTTTTTGATGGATACCTGTCAAACGATTCTCTTAAATTTTCTGGTACAATTCATTCCTATCTCTTCTTTCACTATGTTTCCATTTGCCACAGCATATTACACATTTTCACTTAGATACTTTGCCAAAAATTAAAATTATTTCCTCCTTGGTATGTTGGTGAAAGCTTTATGATATATATATATATATATATATATATATATATATATATATATATATATATATATATATATATATAAACAAGAAAAAGAGTTCTTAAATGTTACGTAGAGCCAGTCTTAACATATGGATGCGAATCATGGACAATAGGACAACAGACAAGAAAATCACTGGAGTCTGTAGAAATGTGGTTTTACAGAAGAATGTTGAGAATACCATGTACAGCTAAGAAGAGTAATGAAGATGTTCTGAGAGAGGTCAAAGCAAAAAGAGAGCTAATTTCAATATTAGGAAGAAACAATCACCATTTTTGGCCATGTAATGAGAAGAGAACAACTGGAATATATTGTAACAACTGGAACAATTGAGGGACGAAGAGATAGAGGGAAGCAAATAGAAAAAATAACAGACAGCTTAAGAGAATGGCTTGGCAGAAGGTTAACAACAGAAATGATAAATAGCTGCCGAGATCGAAAGTTGTGGAGAGACATGATCACCTACGCCAGCAGGTCCGGTACTTGATGATGATAATGATATATATATATATATATTATAAGGCGTCCTTCAGAAAGGTTTTGTTATTCATTTTTAGCTTCTCGTGGTGGCATCAACATTCTTCCATAAAACTATAACTAATTGTTCAAGATTCATTTCCATATGTCAAGACTGGCACCACATAAAGCAAGAAAACTATTTTCATTAATTGATTTTTTAAAAAATGGATTTGCAGAAAATCGTTTTCATAGATGTGTGTGTGTGCGTACGTGAGTGCGTGTGTATGTGTACGTGAGTGCGTGTGTGTGTGTACATATGAAGGAATAACATTTTTTTTCGTCCCGTCTCTCTCTCTCTCTCTCTCTCTCTCTTTCGTATTCTCTACCTATCTACCCACCCACCAACCAACCTACCTTCTTACCTAACTACCTACCGACCTGATCTGTATGTCTGTCTCTCTGTATGTCTGTTATCTGTCTGCCTGCATGACTGTCTGTCTGCCTGCCTGTCTGTCTGTCTGTCTGAATGTTTATCTGTCTGTCTGTCTATCTCACTGCCTGCCTGCCTGTCTGTTTGCCTGACTGTCTGTTTATCTGTCTGTCTGTCTCACTACCTGCCTGCCTGTCTATTTGCCTGTCTGTCTGTTTATCTGTCTGCCTGCATGCCTGTCTGTCTGCCTGCCTGTCTGCCTGCCTGTTTGTCTGTCTGAATGTTTATCTGTCTGCCTGTCTGTCTATCTCACTGCCTGCCTGCCTGCATGTCTGTCTGCCTGTCTGTATCTCTATTTCATGCTGTTTATTGTACAATCTATGGCCTGAAACATCTCATCTATATACAACATTACACACACACACAAAAACATAATTTATTATCCCTAATCTACCAAACGACAACAAAAATCACCGTTGTATTACCTTATTTACCTCAACAACAGGATAATCAATGTCACAATGTGTGCCATAATCTGTCACATAACAACTTGAATTCATTGTGCTTTTGTGCCGTCAATAAACAGAACCAGTTATTACGGGTAATACAAAAACATTTAAGATCACAATTTGAATGTTTTAGTCCGTTTCAAAACTCGTGCCCCTCTTAAAAGCGCTACAATTTAATTAACAATTGTTTGGTTTCAACTATTGATATTTTGTAAGTAAACTCCTTATTTTTATGACATTATATATTTTTAAAATATTGGAAACAGATGCTTTTTTTTTTTTTGTCTCGTTTGTGTTAAATAAAAACACACATAATTTAACTTGTATAATGATAATTTTGTAATCTTTGCAGCTTCATCTGGCCAATTTTACGTAAGCGTTAATAAAAACCTTAATTTTCTACAGTGGACATCACCATTCAAAAAAAAGTCAGTGTACATCGCCATTTAAAAAAAAGTCAGTGCACATCGCCATACAGAAAGATCCGCCTACATCCCCATTCCAAAAGATCCGCCTACATCCCCATTCCAAAAGATCCGCCTACATCCCCATTCCAAAAGATCCGCGTACATCCCCATTCCAAAAGATCCGCCTACATCCCCATTCCAAAAGATCCGCGTACATCCCCATTCCAAAAGATCCGCCTACATCCCCATTCCAAAAGATCCGCCTACATCCCCATTCCAAAAGATCCGCCTACATCCCCATTCCAAAAGATCCGCCTACATCCCCATTCCAAAAGATCCGCGTACATCCCCATTCCAAAAGATCCGCCTACATCCCCATTCCAAAAGATCCGCCTACATCCCCATTCCAAAAGATCCGCCTACATCCCCATTCCAAAAGATCCGCCTACATCCCCATTACAAAAGATCCGCCTACATCCCCATTCCAAAAGATCCGCCTACATCACCATTCCAAAAGATCCGCCTACATTCCCATTCCAAAAGATCCGCCTACATCCCCATTCCAAAAGATCCGCCTACATCCCCATTCCAAAAGATCCGCGTACATCCCCCTTCCAAAAGATCAGTGTCCATCCTCATTCCCCAAAAAATTAGTGTACATCTCTATTCCAAGAGATCAGTGCACGTTTCCATTACGAAGAAATGAAATGTGAAACTGTGTACCAACTACAGAACTATTGCTCTAATGAGACAAGGCAGCAAAATACTATTACAGATCATCATGAAGAAGATAGAACAGAGGTTAAAACAGGAAATTTATGTGGTTCAATCAGGTTTCAAATCACTATATCACGAACAGCTTGCAGCTATCAGAATAGCGGGCTAAACATCAAGTTGGTTTAAGCGCAAAAAGGAGTGAGGCTGTAATGTATCCTCTTTCTAAACTGTTATCTATGCTGATACTATCATGATACATGTCAGAAACGATGGTGAAGTTCGACTCTTCTACAATAAATGGCAGCATAATTCCAGACCTTAGATACGCAGATGTCACATTCCTCCTTTTAAACAGCGCACAAGAGATTAAAATTGACAATTGAGTGTGTTAAAAAAAGACAGTGAAAGACACAACTTTTATCTAAATGCACAGAAAACTAGAATAATGTCCTTTGACAAAAAACAAAAAGTAAAAAAAAAGTAAAGCACCCCCGTCACGCCAAGTGGCGTATAGGGAATATGGTGTTAGTGACCATAAATTTTACAGACCTTCAGCACATGATTTTTTGGGTAATGTGGTCGGTATTACGCCCGTGCCGCTTCACTTTCCCAGAAAAAAATCCGGTACCCATTTAAGGCTGGGTGAACCCGGAAGCCGTCGGTTGGGATCGAACCCTACCCCTTGTCCTTTGTAGTCCAGTTCACTAACCACTGAGCTATCGTGGCTCCCTTAAAAAACAAAAAGCCAACCTATAATCATCATTAACAATGAGGAACTTGAAATTGTAACAAACTACTAATATCTGAGATCTGTAGTAACTAACAATGACGACTGCCAGAAAGAAATAAAAAGAAGATTAATAATAGCAACACAAACAAATTAAATGTCATGAAGGACATGTGACACAATACCAACAAGGCAGTAAAATTAAAATTATTGAGAGCATGCATCTTCCAGATAGAATTGATTGTGAATCTTGGGCAATCCCGCAAACAGCAAGGAAGAAAGTCGATTCAGTGGAAACAAAATGTTACAGAAAAAATTCTTTAGATACCATGGATGATGAAAAAGAGCATTGTAGACATTAAAAGATGTAAACATTAAAAAGAATTGAATTATAAACACCAGTCTGCAGAGGAAATTAAAATACTATAGCCACGTCAAAAGACACAGCAAGCTGGAAATACAATAATTAGAGACATGGTTCCAGGACGAAGCAGTAGGGGAAGCAGGTCAAGAAGAAGGTCGTTTCAAGACATCAAGGAGACCTTGAACAGGACAACAGAAGAAGTGGAAGATTTTGCTGGAGACAGAGATTATTTCATACAGGCAGTGTTGAATACAACGTCTTGTGGGAGAACTTGCTAGAGACAGAGATTCTTTCATACAGGCTGTGGTGAATACAACGTCTTGTGGGAGAACTTGCTAGAGACAGAGATTCTTTCATACGGGCTGTGGTGAATACAACGTCTTGTGGGAGAACTTGCTAGAGACAGAGATTCTTTCATACGGGCTGTGTTGAATACAACGTCTTGTGGGAGAACTTGCTAGAGACAGAGATTCTTTCATACAGGCTGTGGTGAATACAACGTCTTGTGGGAGAACTTGCTAGAGACAGAGATTCTTTCATACGGGCTGTGTTGAATACAACGTCTTGTGGGAGAACTTGCTGGAGACAGATTCTTTCATACAGGCTGTGTTGAATACAACGTCTTGTGGGAGAACTTGCTGGAGACAGATTCTTTCATACAGGCTGTGTTGAATACAACGTCTTGTGGGAGAACTTGCTGGAGACAGATTCTTTCATACAGGCTGTGTTGAATACAACGTCTTGTGGGAGAACTTGCTGGAGACAGATTCTTTCATACAGGCTGTGTTGAATACAACGTCTTGTGGGAGAACTTGCTAGAGACAGATTCTTTCATACAGGCTGTGTTGAATACAACGTCTTGTGGGAGAACTTGCTGGAGACAGATTCTTTCATACAGGCTGTGTTGAATACAACGTCTTGTGGGAGAACTTGCTGGAGACAGATTCTTTCATACAGGCTGTGTTGAATACAACGTCTTGTGGGAGAACTTGCTAGAGACAGATTCTTTCATACAGGCTGTGTTGAATACAACGTCTTGTGGGAGAACTTGCTAGAGACAGAAATTCTTTCATACGGGCTGTGGTGAATACAACGTCTTGTGGGAGAACTTGCTAGAGACAGAGATTCTTTCATACGGGCTGTGTTGAATACAACGTCTTGTGGGAGAACTTGCTAGAGACAGAAATTCTTTCATACAGGCAGTGTTGAATACAACGTCTTGTGGGAGAACTTGCTAGAGACAGAAATTCTTTCATACAGGCTGTGTTGAATACAACGTCTTGTGGGAGAACTTGCTAGAGACAGAGATTCTTTCATACAGGCAGTGTTGAATACAACGTCTTGTGGGAGAACTTGCTAGAGACAGAGATTCTTTCATACGGGCAGTGTTGAATACAACGTCTTGTGGGAGAACTTGCTAGAGACAGAGATTCTTTCATACAGGCAGTGTTGAATACAACGTCTTGTGGGAGAACTTGCTAGAGACAGAGATTCTTTCATACGGGCTGTGGTGAATACAACGTCTTGTGGGAGAACTTGCTAGAGACAGAAATTCTTTCATACGGGCTGTGGTGAATACAACGTCTTGTGGGAGAACTTGCTAGAGACAGAAATTCTTTCATACGGGCTGTGGTGAATACAACGTCTTGTGGGAGAACTTGCTAGAGACAGAGATTCTTTCATACGGGCTGTGTTGAATACAACGTCTTGTGGGAGAACTTGCTAGAGACAGAGATTCTTTCATACGGGCTGTGGTGAATACAACGTCTTGTGGGAGAACTTGCTAGAGACAGAAATTCTTTCATACGGGCTGTGGTGAATACAACGTCTTGTGGGAGAACTTGCTAGAGACAGAAATTCTTTCATACGGGCTGTGGTGAATACAACGTCTTGTGGGAGAACTTGCTAGAGACAGAGATTCTTTCATACGGGCTATGTTGAATACAACGTCTTGTGGGAGAACTTGCTAGAGACAGAGATTCTTTCATACAGGCTGTGGTGAATACAACGTCTTGTGGGAGAACTTGCTAGAGACAGAAATTCTTTCATACAGGCTGTGTTGAATACAACGTCTTGTGGGAGAACTTGCTAGAGACAGAGATTCTTTCATACGGGCTGTGGTGAATACAACGTCTTGTGGGAGAACTTGCTAGAGACAGAAATTCTTTCATACGGGCTGTGGTGAATACAACGTCTTGTGGGAGAACTTGCTAGAGACAGAAATTCTTTCATACAGGCAGTGTTGAATACAACGTCTTGTGGGAGAACTTGCTAGAGACAGAAATTCTTTCATACGGGCTGTGGTGAATACAACGTCTTGTGGGAGAACTTACTAGAGACAGAGATTCTTTCATACGGGCTGTGGTGAATACAACGTCTTGTGGGAGAACTTGCTAGAGACAGAGATTCTTTCATACGGGCTGTGGTGAATACAACGTCTTGTGGGAGAACTTGCTAGAGACAGAGATTCTTTCATACGGGCAGTGTTGAATACAACGTCTTGTGGGAGAACTTGCTAGAGACAGATTCTTTCATACGGGCTGTGTTGAATACAACGTCTTGTGGGAGAACTTGCTAGAGACAGAGATTCTTTCATACGGGCAGTGTTGAATACAACGTCTTGTGGGAGAACTTGCTAGAGACAGAGATTCTTTCATACGGGCTGTGGTGAATACAACGTCTTGTGGAGAACTTGCTAGAGACAGAGATTCTTTCATACGGGCTGTGGTGAATACAACGTCTTGTGGGAGAACTTGCTAGAGACAGATTCTTTCATACAGGCAGTGTTGAATACAACGTCTTGTGGGAGAACTTGCTAGAGACAGAAATTCTTTCATACAGGCAGTGTTGAATACAACGTCTTGTGGGAGAACTTGCTAGAGACAGAGATTCTTTCATACAGGCAGTGTTGAATACAACGTCTTGTGGGAGAACTTGCTAGAGACAGAGATTCTTTCATACGGGCTGTGGTGAATGCCTCGTTTTGTGGGAGAATTTGCTAGAGACAGAAATTATTTCATACATGCTGTAGTGAATGCCTCGTTCTGTGGGAGAACTTGCTAGAGACAGAGATTCTTTCATACAGGCTGTGTTGAATACAACGTCTTGTGGGAGAACTTGTTAGAGGGAGAAATTCTTTCATACGGGCTGTGGTGAATGCCTCGTTCTGTGGGAGAATTTGCTAGAGACAGAAATTCTTTCAAACGGGCTGTGGTGAATGCAACGTTCTGCAATGGACATACAACCTGATTATGAATTTACGAGCAAATTAGCACATATATTGAACAAAGTTTTGCAAACTTCGTGTTCATTACTATGGCTTATCAAAAGTCTACAAATTCTTCAGTTACTGTAAAATATATATTTAGAGACATGATAATTACTAAGCCGACATAGATCAAAGAAAATTATCTCTTGAAGGAAACCGTGTTACCCGAGTTATTTTAATTAAATTATAAAGTCCTGATATCATGGACAATTTAAGACGACATACTAAAATCTGTGGTAATCCTTACATGGATTCTAAAGATATTTAATAAGACTTGATGGCGCGAGTTTTGAAACCATACATGGTTATGTTTATGGAAGGCCTCGGTATCACTGAAACGAATTAAAATCGAAAATTGTTCAATCGCCCGTGCCAGTGGAATCATCCGAATTACTATCTCATCTCCCAAACAAAGAAAGGTAGCTACAGTCCCCATCATAGCAGTCTCAGCACACGCCAAAAGACATAGGGTGAATCTGCACAGAAAGTGAACACAGCATCTGTTCCCCGTCATACGATATCATCATTCATCGTAAGCAGTAGGAATATCGAAACATGATCAAGACGGATGAAATGCACAGCTCGCGTTCTGCACAGAACACTTTACTCAGTAGCTCCTGTAACAACTGGACTTGAAATATGAGGAAACTGCAACAAGGAACATTTTTTCAGACAAAGCCTTTAACGGTTCCTGTCGCCTATCCACCATATTGATCGGAAGTTCACGTCCTCCTGAAAATATTGATCGTCATATTTTTTTTTTAATGTATAGCGCTTGCTGAAGTTAGGACATCGTTTTTGTCTCCAAATCCGAACATATGACACACAGTTATTCGTCGGATTATCCTCATCGCACATCGAACAATAGCCCGTAAGCGCTCACATTTTCCTGCAATGTGAATTTGTGAAATGATAAACCAGTTCACACCGGGGCGGCAAAATCATGAACAAAACTCCGTCATTTCGCCCTTCAGTATAAACGTAAAACGGACGGTTTAGGAATATACAGTCAGCAATCATAATGACGTACCACACACACCAATGGATGCGTCCACGAACGACCGATTAAGTGAATGCAGCCAAAGACGCACGAAACAACGATGGTGCGAAATCCCTAAAGTGAAACCTTCGGTTGACTTGGCAGAGCAGTCCATATTAATGAGCTATAACTTGTAAATAAATGGCGTCAAATAATTCCAGCGACGGCCACTGAACAGCACTTAATGTGTTGATGTAAACCGCATATCAACTCCGAGATGGGGGAGGGTAACATTCACTTGACCTGCCAAAGAGGAATATTGCTATGTGAAAGACTCAGTAGCACCGGCGGAAATCTGTTAAGTGGAACGTCAGTTTGACTTTAACGCAGAAATCTGCAGCGGAGAGCTGAAATTAATCAGTCCCCAAAAGCAAATCCTGCACCGGTCGAGAGAACGTGAACTCCATTCCACCATCTGGAACCGGAAGTCCCTGAAATGCATTATAGAATATCTTCGCTGGTTTCCTTCTGACTGTACATTAACTCATTACTTATGTGCATAATGTAAAGCTGGCTATTTACTTGCCCGTCCTAGGGATGACCGAGTTAATAAATGAAGACAATAAAGCAAGAAAAAAAACAGAAATGCTGAAAGTGGAGCAAGTTGATTGGCTATTTATCCACGAGTCGATGAGCCTTTGCCATTTGGCGCTCTTTTCCATAAAATGATATCGATAAGTGTGTTTACGAGCTGTTGATTTATTCAAGACAGCCCGGTTCTTCTATCTGTCCTTAGAGGGACAAGCTTATCTCTACCACAAGCAAATTATGAGCATTCAAATAGTCCAGGAGGTCAACGGTTACAAATAGCACTCTGGGGTGTATTAAAGCTATTAAGTTATTAAACGGTTTGTATAATGTGCCAAACCGGAAAAGTAATCGGGTGTTATTTTTTCAACCATCATCATGAAGTAGCATGTCTGCCTGCTGGCATAGGTGATCATGTTTCCCCACAACCTTCTATTTCTACAATTGTTTATCAGTTCTGCTGTTGACTTAATACCAAATCATTCAATTAAATTGTTTTGTATTTCTCTCTCTATTTCCCTCTATTTTTTTCTTCCCTCATATATTCCAGTTGCCAGGCTACAGTATGCTCCAGTTGCCTTCTCATTACGTGACCCCAAAAAAAATATTTCCATCTGATGTTTAAGATGAGCTTTCTTTTTACTTTGGCCTCTTTTAGAATACCTTTCTTTGCCGTTAATTTTTAGTTCAGACTGGGGTCATCATATCCGGGGCTTTCCCATATCCGCTCTACCGCCCTTCCTAGCAACCATCAGAGTGTTTCGTCTATTGATAGTTTCTGTTCTGTTTTGAGTGAACGTGTTGCGTTCTTTGCCCATGAGGATGCTTTTTCTGCTTTCGCCCCTCGTGGCGCCGTGTTCCAACATTATTTTGACATATGGATTATCCTCAGCTTTCTTGTCGCCCCTCGTGGCGCCGTGTTCCAACATTATTTTGACATATGGATTATCCTCAGCTTTCTTGTCGCCCCTCGTGGTGCCGTGTTCCAACATTATTTTGACATATAGATTATCCTCAGCTTTCTTGTCGCCCCTCGTGGCGCCGTGTTCCAACATTCTTTTGACGTATAGATTATCCTCAGCTTTCTTGTCGCCCCTCGTGGCGCCGTGTTCCAACATTCTTTTGACATATGGATTATCCTCAGCTTTCTTGTCGCCCCTCGTGGCGCCGTGTTCCAACATTCTTTTGACATATGGATTATCCTCAGCTTTCTTGTCGCTCGCCCCTCGTGGCGCCGTGTTCCAACATTCTTTTGACATATAGATTATCCTCAGCTTTCTTGTCGCCATCTCGTGAGATGTCTTCTGTTTCATCATTTCCATCGTGTACCATATCGGTTGGCGTAGGCGATCATGTCCATCCACAATTATCTATCCACAGTGCATCGTGTCAATTCTATTGTTGGCCGTTATCCATAGGAGTTAAGGCACAGAAATGCAAATGAATGCATACAAATGCGAAGCTGCAGTAAAGCTAAATGTGAAGGAAAATTGTTTAAAATAGAAAAAAAAGTGTATGATAAAAGCTTTACGTGATTGATATACGACACAAATTTGAACGACGTTTCGGCTCAATAGGCCTTCAACAGGAACAAAAAAACAACACACACACACACAGATATGTAAGTAAATAAAACTATTCCTACATAGCTAACTAGTAATGAAACTTCCTAAACAAAATAATCGAAATTGGTTGTTTAAGAAAAGAAAAATGTCTTCCCTGTGTCGTGGACCGTGGTCGGAATGAAAAAAGAGAGATTGGCGGTTGTGTGCTGTAATTAATTACCCTGCTAGTCAGAGAGTCAAACCGTGTAAAGGGTTCTAAAAATATGTGAGTAAGGGGAACTCTGTCTAGGCCACCCCATTATAAAGACACTAACAATGTGCTTTAAATATCTAAGAGGTCACACGTACATGTAAATACACACACATAAATGCGTATGTATATACATATACAAATGTACATGCATATACATATATATATATATATATATAAGTATATATATATAAATATATATATAAGTATATACGTATATACATGTGCCCATACAAATGATCACATACATGCATATGCGCACCCATACAGGGACAATCATGTATGTGTAGGAATGTGCGCATAACGCCCACATAACCAGAAGAGTACACACCGAGGTCAATGTGCATACACAAAGGAGAAAGAATAGAACAGAAGAATAGCAGGTATACGAAAGGCGGAAAAAATGATATGTTTGAGAGTGGGGTACAATAAAAAAAAAAACATGTGAATGGAAAGTAGCATAGACAAAAGAGGTATAGGAGACCACCTAAGTATCGCAGTGGTATCTAGTGGAGGAGAGCTGTGAATAGCACGGCATAGGGGATAGACTAAGGTGCCAAAACCTGGGCAGCCGAGAAGACCATGGAATAAGGAAGGAGCAACTAAAGGGAAACTATGTGTACGAGTGAGATACAATCATGCCTCGTGAGGTCAGCGAACCAAATTGGACTATAAGGCGATTCTCCAAAGCAAAACGGCAACGGTTTCCAGAGTGACAAAGGCCAATACCAATGATACGGATGTTGTATTTGCTCTTGTTGTCTGAGGAATTGAAATGTAAAGACACTGGAGTGCCAGTATACTGTTGAACATTTCGAAGATGTTCACAAAATATTTCCGGAAACGTCTATCAGACTCGCCAATATAAGACATGTGGTGTCGTTGGCATATGATGGCATAAATGATGTTTCGGGATACACTTGTGAAGCCATACTTGATCTCAAACCGTTCGTTAGGGAATACGACAGAGTCATTGCGGAGCACATATGGCGCTGGTAATACAGTTGCGATCGCAAGGAGCCGTACCCAAGTGTTGATGGTTGGAGCGGGGGAGATGGCTCGTAACCAGGAATATCTCCCAAATTTCTGTCGCGTTTGAAGGCGATCATAGGGGGATAACTATAAAGTAAACGAGTAGTAGGATCAGAGTGGAGAATGGAACGATAGCGGTTGAGTATCTTCACAGCAGCCAGGTTGTGAGGATGATAAGCGGTTGAGTATCTTCACAGCAGCCACTTTGTGAGGATGATAGGTGAAGCTGAGTATTGTTCTCTCGGACAAAGAGGGAGGGGCGGTAGGAAGGAGTGAGTGCCTCCGGACGAGAGATAAGGAGAACTCGCTTGAAGGCAGACTGGAGGATCGATTCTGGATAAAGCCGGCGGCTAAAGAAACCTAACATGAGGTGAGCCTGTTGGAGGAAATCTTGGTCATCCTGGCAGATGCGACGGAGACGCAATAACTGTGAGAACGGAATGTAATCACGATAAGAAGTTTATTGAGTTATTGAGTTATTAGCGGGCCGTCATCATTGCACTCAGAACATGTCCATAGGTGCTCAGATCCCCCTCCTCAGCAAGTCTGGAAGTGTCCAGCGACTGACGACTCCAGTTCTGTGTTGGTTGATAAGAAGGTGAATGTGATGAAGTATAGAGACGATAACAATGGGCGTCCGTAGGTTTATAGAAAACCGAGGTGTGGAAGTCAGAAGTACCCCAGGAAACAATAAGACCTAGGAAGGTAACATAGGAAGTGGATATGCAAGATGTGATCTTGATATCTTTGTGATAGCTGCCACTGTTGTTGATAAACTTGGAGACGTCGTCCTCAGGTAGATCGGCAAGTCCGAAGCAGTCATCAATGTCATCATCATCATCAAGTAGCGGGCCTGCTGGCGTAGGTGATCATGTCTCTCCACAACTTTCGATCTTGGCAGCTATTTATCATTTCTGTTGTTGACCTTCTGCCAAGCCATTCTCTTAAGCTGTCTGTTATTTTTTCTCTTTGCTTCCCTCTATCTCTTCGTCCCTCAATTTTTCCACTTGTTACAATATATTCCACTTTTTCTCTTCTCATTACATGGCCAAAAAATAATGATTGTTTCTTCCTAATATTGGAAATTAGCTCTCTTTTTGCTTTGACCTCGCTCTTCATTACTCTTCTTAACTGCAGTTGTTATGGTTGAAACATTTTCATTACTCTTCTTAGCTGTCCATGGTACTCTCAACATTATTCTGTAAAACCACATTTCTACAGACTCCAGTGATTTCCTTGTCTGTTGTCCTATTGTCCATGATTCGCATCCATATGTTAAGACTGGCTCTACATAACATTTAAGAACTCTTTTTCTTGTTTCTATTGTCAAAAATGGATTGCATAGTATCTTCCTCATTTTCTGGAAAGCTGCTTTTGCCTGAGCCATTCTGCATCTCACCTCTTGTGTACATCTTCCGTCAGAGGTTAACAAAGTTCCCAAATATTTAAATTCATTTACCTGTTTTAATATTGTTCCACTTGTCTTTATTTTGCACTGATGTGATGCCTTTTTCTTTGTTGTTACCATTACCTCTGTCTTTTTTATATTAAAGCTGAGTCCTTTATTTTTGCGTTCTTTCACTATAATGTCCAACATTTCTTGTAACTCATTTTCACTCTTAGCGATTAAGACTGTATCATCAGCATACCTTAGATTATTTATATTATGACCTCCAATTGTTATTCCAGGCATGTCCCTTATGGATCTTAAAATAATCTCACTATAAATATTAAACAAATCTGGTAACAGCACTCAACCTTGTCTAACACTCTGTTTTATTTGTTGAAACATTCCCAATTGGTTTCCAGTTCTTATGGCCGCTGTTTGTTGCCAGTACATGTTATTTATTATTCTTAGATCTTTGCTGTCTACGTTTATGCTTTCTAAAATTTTGATTATTTCTTGTTGTTTTACTTTGTCAAATGCCTTGGTGTATTCTATGAAACATAGGTATAGATCTGTTTTCACCTCTATGGCTCTTTCTACCAAAGATCTTATGATATAAATGGTATTGCTTGTTCCTTTATCTCTAACAAAACCACACTGTTCATCGCTAATTTCTGGACTGATTTTGCTTCGCACTCTTCGCATGATGATTCTTAGTAATATCTTTGTCATATGACTCATAAGGCTTATTGTGCGATGATTATCGCATACAATCGCACCAGATTTCTTTGGTAGGGCTATGAATATTGATTTGAGCATATCGTCTGGTATATATCCGCTGTTGTAGATATCATTCAATATTCTTGTTATTATTTCTATTCCAAAACACCCATGGCTTCAATCTCTTCTTTAGTTATATTATCTGGTCCAGGAGCTTTGCCTGCTTTCACATTGCGCAAGGCGTCTTACACTTCTTCTCTGAGTATTTCTGATCCTTCTCCATTATTCTTAATATTTACTTCTGTTCGTTCATCATTATAAAGATCTTTAATGTATTCTGTCCATCATTCCCTTATGTTTTCTTGATCAATCAACAGTTCTCCTTCCTTTGATCTTAGACATCCATTTTTTTATTGCGTTTTTCTTCCTGTTAATTCCTCAATTTGTTTGTATATATCTTTAGCATCTCCTTTTTGTTGCATTTCAATCTCTTTGCATCTCTCTTTTAACCATGCTTCTTTTGCTTCATTGCATTTTACTACAATTTCTTTATTTAATCTTTTATGATCATATTTATTTTCTTTATTTCTTCTTCTTGTATCCATTAGCTGCAAAATGTAATATGTCATCCATTTATTTCTTGAATTTGTCCTCACTGGTGGTATAAACTCCTTTGATGTTTGTTTCATTGATTCTTTTAGCATTTCCCACTGTTCATCAATGCTTTGTATCTTCTCTATTGCATTGTACCGGTTCTGAATTGTGATTTTATAATTGCCTTGCAGCTTCTTATCTGATTTAAATTAATCTAAATTTAACTAAATTTAACATTGATGAGAGGCAAGAGCAGCAGGAATCGGCTCCCTCAATGAGATAGAACTGCTTGCACAGAACAGAGACAGATGGCGAGATTTGATAAAATATCTTTAAAAGAAAACTGCTAGAACAAAAAATTCATGTAAGAGAAGGTGTATCTTGGTCTACGCCCTATGGGCCGGTTACGGCTCGAAAGGTCAATAGATAGATAGAAATTTAACTTGATGTTAACTGAGGCTCGTTTTGTTGTTTTTAATTTTACTCTAAGCTTTCCCACAACTGATACATGATCGCTTTTGCAATCTGATCCTGGTCTTGTTTTCACACACTGAAACAGATGTCCTTTCGAGTTGTAGCCGGCCCATAGGGCGTAGAACAAGATACTCCTTCTCTTATCTGAATTTTTGTTCAAGCAGTTTTAAATTCTTTTAATTTTTTTCACACACACCAGACTGTTTATAAATCTATTGCTTATAATTATATAATCAATTTGATTATGTGCGTTGTCCCCTGGGCTTTTCCATGTCCACAGACGTCTTGGATGTTGCTTAAACCAGGTGTTTCCTATCATCATGTTGTGTGTTCTTGCCCAGTCAATAAGTTTCTCACCTCTTTCATTCCTCTTGCCTAAGCCATAATGACCAACTACTTCCCCAACTCTTTCCTTTCCTACTTTTGCGTTAAAATCCCCTAGAACTATGGTGTTTTCATGTGGTTGCATTTATGAAGTGCCTCATTTAACTCGTTGTAAAATTTATCAGTTGTTTTCTCTAGACTGTCTGCTGTTGGTGCATAAACTTGTATAAGATTTATGTCTATTGGCTTTCCATTCAATTTCACTAAAAGGACTCAGTCAGATATTGGGTAAAAGCCTTTCACTGTTCTTGTTCTTTCTGCATCCAAGATGATACCTACTCCTCTTTGGAGTTCAGTACCTCCAGAATAAATTATGTTATGTTTATCAGAGTACATTTCCCCTGATCCGGTACCGCAGGTATATGACGGGAAGGGGACCTTGATGCGAATTGGGAATTTGGTGTTCAAGGTAACCCATGAATAGGCAAGTAAAGCAAGGGCCCATCTTGGTGCCCATGGTTACTCCACTAACTTTGTCGTAGAAGTCATCATTGAACTTAAAGGTGTTGAGTTGAGTACAAGCTCAGTAAGGCGGAGAAGAGTGGCAGTATCAACAGATGGGTGTTGCCTCTGGTCAAGAAAGAACCGTAGAGCCAGGAGGCCGTCGGAGTGAGGGAACATCAAAGACGAAAAGTCGGTATGAGCGACCACGGGAGAGAGAGAAGGAAGAGAAGATCCTCAAGGCATGAAGGTGTCTTTGACATATAAGGGAAGACTAACTGCCTTCAGACTGAAGTCTGGTAAGACTTCAGTGGCTAGAAGGCACTGTCTAGATAGTCAGATACGTGTTCAGTCGGGCAAGCACGCGCTGGCACCATGGGACGTCCTGTGTTGTCGATTTTGTGAATTTTAGGGAGCATGTAGAATGATAGTTCGTTTACCAAGACCACTATTGGGGATAATGAGGCGGGACGCACTTGGAAGAAGGAGGTTATCTTGGATCAGCTCCTTGATTGTAGATTGGACCTGCTTATTGTGGATGACGATGGTGTCGTCAGGGCGGGGTTTATAAAACGTTGTATTGGATAACTGTTTTTTGCTCTCTGAAATGTATAAATCTTTGCGCCAAACTACTACCGCTACCCCCTTTTCTGCCGGTTTTATGGCAGTGTCCTCCCGGCGGTGGAGATTAGAGAGGGCCTGAAACTCACAGGGAGTTAAATTAGAGCGGTGACGTTTTCAAGGGCGCAGTTGTATCTCACTTGACGTGACCTTTATGTAGAGATCCAAGGTCTGTGATGCGCCGGGTGATGGGGTCTAGTCCGATTTACGGGGGTGGAAACAAGAAAACTCATCTACAAGGGTGGGTGATGAGGAGGCATCAGGTGTATCCGAAAAACGGAATTGAAAGCATATACGCCTTTGGAAATTATGGACATGTTTACAAAGGTTGTGATTGTCACTAGAAGGACGCAGGGGGGATAAATTTTAAAACTTTAAAGAGAACAGACCTCTCATTGTTCGAGAGATGGAGGTCAGAAGGTTTACAAACAATTAAAGAGTCGGGGACAGATGTAGGAGGTGGAAAAGAAGGTGGGGCGGGGCGGAGGTTAGAGATCTTCTTGTGCTGGGAGGACATAAACGTATAGAGCTGCCTATAGCTGGGAGGACATAAGCGTATAGAGTTGCCTATTGCTGTGAGGACATAAACGTATACTGTTGCCTATTGCTGGGAGGACATAAACGTATACAGTTGCCTATTGCTGGGAGGACATAAGCGTATAGTGTTGCCTATTGCTGGGTGCTGGGAGGACATAAACGTATACAGTTGCCTATTGCTGGGAGGACATAAACGTATACTGTTGCCTATTGCTGGGGGAACAAAAATGTATACTGTTGCCTATTGCTGGGAAGACATGAAAGTATAGAGTTGCCTATTGCTGGGAGGACATAAACGTATACAGTTGCCTATTGCTGGAAGGACATAAGCGTATAAAGTTGCCTATTGCTGGGAGGACATAAATGTACACTGTTCCCTATTGCTGGGAGGACATAAACGTATACAGTTGCCTATTGCTGGGAGGACATAAGCGTATAGAGTTGTCTATTGCTGGGAGGACATAAATGTATACTGTTCCCTATTGCTGGGAGGACATAAACGTGTACAGTTGCCTGTTGCTGGGAGGACATAAACGTATACAGTTGCCTATTGCTGGGAGGACATAAACGTATACTGTTGCCTATTGCTGGGAGGACATAAACGTATAGAGTTGCCTATTGCTGGGAGGACATAAACGTATACTGTTGCCTATTGCTGGGAGGACATAAATGTATGCTGTTGCCTATTACTGGGAGGACATAAAGGTATACAGTTGCCTATTGCTGGGAGGACATAAGCGTATAGAGTTGCCTATTGCTGGGAGGACATAAACGTATACTGTTTCCTATTGTTGGGAGGACATAAATGTATACAGTTGCCTATTGCTGGGAGGACATAAACGTAAACAGTTGCCTATTGTTCGGAGGACATAAAAGTACAGAGTTGCCTATTGTTGGGAGGACATAAATGTACAGAGTTGCCTATTGTTGGGAGGACATAAACGTATACAGTTGCCTATTGCTGGGAGGACATAAAAGTACAGAGTTGCCTATTGTTGGGAGGACATAAAAGTACAGAGTTGTCTATTGTTGGGAAGACATAAAAGTACAGAGTTGTCTATTGTTGGGAGGACATAAAAGTACAGAGTTGTCTATTGTTGGGAAGACATAAATATATAATAAAAGTATAGAGTTGCCTATTGTTGGGAGGACATAAATATATAATAAAAGTATAGAGTTGCCTATTGCTGGGTGGACATAAACGTATACAGTTGCCTGTTGCTGGGAGGACATAAATGTATAATAAAAGTATAGAGTTGCCTATTGTTGGGTGGACAAAAAAGTATAGAGTTGCCTATTGTTGGGAGGACATAAAAGTATAGAGTTGCCTATTGTTGGGTGGACATAAAAGTATAGAGTTGCCTATTGTTGGGAGGACATAAAAGTATAGAGTTGCCTATTGAAGTGGTGGACACTTTTTCATCTTTCTTTCGTCTTCTTGTTCTTCTACTACGTAGTCTTTCCTTATACTTTTCTTCCTCCTCTTCTTCTACCATTTCGTCTTCCTTTTATACTTTTACCATTTCAACTGATTTAAAAAAAAAATAATTTATCATCTTGTGCTATCTTCACATTGAAGGTTGACTACCCTGAATTGTCATTTCACTCTGTCTCTTGTCCTGGTGGTGCACACCGTTATACATTCTCCTTTTCATCTCTTGATGTCAGTGGGCTTTAGTTTTTGTCTACCTCTGCCTCGTTTACCTTATATGTTCACCTCAAAGATGATCATCAGTAGGTTTTGTGTCCAAAAAAAACCAACTCATATATAGGGACACAAGAAGACAAAGATAATCATAAATTCTGACAATCAAAAGAGGAACTTCTTGTCTGGATAAACATAGATGACCTTGTGTTATATTTATTTGGGAAAATACAAGGTAAAAGAGGCAGAGGCTGACCAAGACTAACATGGACGAGTAACATCAAAAGATGGACAAGTCAACCTATAACAATCTGCGCCATCAAATCAAAAGGCAGAGTGGAATGGCACTCCATGGTAGCCAACCTTCGATGCGGAAACGGCACTCAATGATGATGATGATATTTATTTATATTTATGGTCGTTTGTCATTGGTAGCTGAAAATTGTGCTTAGTTTCATCTCTATAGACACAGGAAAAAGGGGGATCAGGCATACAGAGATTGGAACCAGAAATAGTTAACCAACACAAGTGAAAAACACAGGAAAGAAGCTACACAGAAAGAGATTGTGGTAAACATGAATAATCACACCCCAAGAGAGACTTGTTCGTAGAAATGGAGCCAGCAAGTTATCACTGTTATGTTTATAAAATATTACAGGGGATGAGATGATGGATATTATATTAAGTTGCTTTTTATGGAGGTGGAGTCATCAAATTATTCTCAACCAATGAAATGCTGAGATCGAGTGGCCAGTTGTCCGTCGAGTATATAATCTGAGGGAGAAAATAGAGAGGGAATGTTACTGGAGCCAAACCTTTAGTGTCATCAGGTTCAGGAAACATGAGCAAGGACTAGTATTAAATACGTTGTTTATGTATGCACGAGTCCTTGTCTAATGAACGTAAGTTTTATGTTCCGTGACTGTGTTAATTTGTCTATGACCAGGCTTGGGTAATTATTAATTTCAGTCCCAAAGGTTTCTTTCTGATTGGATTTAGAATCAATACTAGACTCGGCACAGACTATTAATTTGGTCAAATCACGAAGCATCACAAGTCTATGAGCCTAAAGATGTTACATGAGATATACACATTTAATCGCAATGGTGTAGTGGAGTCGAATTTGTTGGACCGAGATGCACAAATATCACTGTACTACTGCAAACCACGGGAGCTGCAATAGCTCAGTAGTTAGTGAACTGGACTATAAAGGACAAGAGGAAGGGTTCGATCCCAACCGACGGTTTCCGGGTTCACCCAGCCTTTAATGGGTACCGGATTTTTTTCTGGGAAAGTGAAGCGGCACGGATGTAATACCGACCACATTACCACAAAAATCATGTGCCGAGGGTGTGTAAAATTTATGGTCACTAACACCATATTCCCTATACACCACTTGGCGTGACGGTGGTACTTTACTTTTTTTTAAACTGCAAACCACAACACAACGCATATGCACCCAGCTATAACGCCCTTTTCTAGCCGGATGATGAAGAGGATTATACATTTCTTCAGTTATCGTTGAGTGAAAGCCAGAAACAGAATCGTGATGACTCAAATGGATTCGTCTCTCTTAGAGTTTTAAGAAATAAAAGGGACAATCTATTACCACTATAGAGTAACAAACACTCCTGAGATAATATTGTTTCCTGGAGTATTGCTTTACATAGTGTTTTCTAAAATTATTATTATTATTATTAAATATATATATATATATATATATATATATATATATATATATATATATATATATATATATATATATATTTAATAATAATAATAATTTTCATGTGTGTAATAAAAATCATGTGCCGAAGAGATCTATATATTAGATAGACAGACAGACAGACAGACAGACAGACAGAGAGACAGATAGATAGATAGATAGATAGATAGATAGATAGATAGATAGATAGATAGATAGATAGATAGATAGATAGATAGATAGATAGATAGATAGATAGATAGATAGATAGATAGATAGATAGATAGATAGATAGATAGATAGATAGATAGATAGATAGATAGATAGATAGATAGATAGATAGATAGATAGATAGATAGATAGATAGATAGATAGATAGATAGATAGATAGATAGATAGATAGATAGATAGATAGATAGATAGATAGATAGATAGATAGATAGATAGATAGATAGATAGATAGATAGATAGATAGATAGATAGATAGATAGATAGATAGATAGATAGATAGATAGATAGATAGATAGATAGATAGATAGATAGATAGATAGATAGATAGATAGATAGATAGATAGATAGATAAATCAGTGGTGGTGGTGGGCGGGTTGGTGGGTGGGTAGGTATGTAGGATGGTTGGTATGTAGGTAGGATGTTTGGTAGGTAGATATGTAGGTAGATATGTAGGTAGGTAGGTAGGTAGGTAGGTAGGTAGGCAGGCAGGCAGGCAGGCAGGCAGGTAGGTAGGTAGGTAGGTAGGTAGGTAGGTAGGTAGGTAGGTAGGTAGGTAGGTAGGTAGGTAGGTAGGTAGGTAGGTAGGTAGGTAGGTAGGTAGGTAGGTAGGTAGGTAGGTAGGTAGGTAGGTAGGTAGGTAGGTAGGTAGGTAGGTAGGTAGGTAGGTAGGTAAGATGTAGGTAGGTAGGTAGGTAAAACGAAAACACATGACAAGGATGAATCCACCTGTAAGCTGGTACTGAACTCTAGTACTAAAGAAGCAGATAAACCTAAACCAAGGCGACTCATTCTGAACTTTTCAAGAAGAAAAAAATAAAGTTTGCCTACATTCTCACAAGGACATTCCACTTCACAAAATTCCAACCTTGTGTACAGTCAGAGAAGAGGCTATTTGTACGAGAATGATTACTGTCATGATCCGCATGACTGAACCACTTGTGAGGGAACCCAGATCTAGTGGCTGCATCGATCAACAACTGGCGACCGTCATCTGCAAGGCTATTACTCTGTGATTGTACATAGTTTTATGATTGAGTATGTGTGTTGAGTATTTGAAGGTTGTGGTTTTATGTCTCTGTTTCTCTCTCTCTGTCTCTCTCTCTCTCTCTCTCTCTCTCTCTCTCTCTCTCTCTCTCTCTCTCTCTCGTTCTCATATCTAACAACGATTTATAACAAATTTCTTGAGAATTGACAAAAATATTTTTTAAATTACTGCCCCGATTGATGAAATTTACATAAGGGTTAAGGTTAGTCGAAGGCCCCAGTATCACAGCAAACAAATTAAAAAATCCATAATTGCTCAACCGCCCGTGCCAGTGGAATCATCCGAATTAATATCTGATCTCATTGGAGGATCCAAAATAAAGAAAAGCAGTCGCAGTCCCCATATTAGCAGCTACAGCACACGCCAAAAGACATAAGGCCAAGCGGCACCAAAAGTGAACGCATCTGAATTGTCCCTCTTCACATGGTATCATCATTCATCAAGCAATCGGAATATCGAAACACAATCCGGATGAAACATACAGCTGACGGTGTGCACAGAGCACTAAACACAGTAGCTCCGGCAGCAAGCCAAACTTGGAATATGAGGAAACTGCAACAAGGAACACTTTTCAGACTACACCTCAATGGTTCTTGCCGCCTATCCGCCATATTGACCAGTATTCCGGAAATTTACGTCTCTCTCTCTCTCTCTCTCTCTCTCTCTCTCTCTCTCTGCGATCAGGGCTCAATCAGAGTAGGATTCCAGACTCTCACGTGACGTCAGCTGTGAGGTTAAGTGTGTTGATCGCCCCCACAGACAGAACATCACAATTAGAGTCTGTCAGATCCACTCCGATTGAACACCCGTTAAAACGTTGCACTGTATTCTGCGCCAGTGGCCCAGTGCATCCGATTTCAGCCAGCATTTTATTCAGGTTCGCTTTCCTTAGCCTTTGATTGTCCCCAATCTTCCTGCAAGGCAACAGATGATCTTTTCTGTAGGGGGATTCTGCCCTTAGATGATCGGCCCTCCCAGGTTTACGAGCACCATCTACCCGAGTCACTAGAGGTGACTAACACAGACATGCACACACAAAGATAAATTTACGTCTGATTTTACGTTACAATTTTCTGTAATTTCATAAATATGTTCACTAGACAGCGACACCATATTATATATTCTCGTTTAGGAGAAGGAAACTGTTGTGAACACATTCATAAGCACCTATGTGATGTGTATGGAAGTTTTGCAGTCGACAGGAGCACAGTATGTCTTTGGGTTCAGAGGATAAAAGAATCGGAAAGCAGAGCTTCTTGATCGGTCGCGCTGTGGATGGCCTGCCGCAGCCACCAATGCAGAGATGTTGAAATGCGCCGAGGGGATTATTCTTGCTGATGGCGCATCACTACTCAACAATTGGCTTTAGAGTTGTCAGTGAGCATTGGTAGTGTAAATTAAATTATAAAAACTCTTGGATTCTCTAAGGTTTGTGCATGATGGATTCCACGAAATCTGACAAATGTGCACCGATTACAAAGAAAAGAGCAATTTCCCCTGAACTGTTGAAGCGTTTCAATGCTGATGGGAGAACTTTTTGGTTTAGATTGTTACATGTGACTAAACCTGGGCATATCATTTTGAACCTGAGACAAAAAGACGGTCAAGGGAGTGGTATCATTCGCACTCATCACGAAGTAAGAAATTCAAGACATCTCCTTTAGCTGGAAAGGTTATGGTCACTTTCTTTTGGGATATTGAAGGTGTGATTCTTATGGATGTTATGGCAAAAGGAGAGACAAGCAATTCTCAAGCTTACATTAAGATATTGAAGGTGTGATTCTTGTGGATGTTATGCCAAGAGGAGAGACGAGCAATTCGCAAGCTTACATTAAGATATTGAAGGTGTGATTCTTGTGGATGTTATGCCAAGAGGAGAGACAAGCAATTCGCAGGCTTACATTAAGACATTGAAAAAACTCAATCAACGTTTTCGCAGAGTTCTGCCGCACAAGAGTCCAGCAGACCTGCTTCTCCTTTACGATAATGCGCGCCCTCACACAAATCTGGCATTACGGGAAATAATCACCAGATTGGGTTGGAATGTACTCCCCCATCCACCATACAGTCCTGATTTGGTATCCTCTGATTTCCATCTCTCTATTCCACATAAAGTTGCCCTCTGTGGTACAAGGTTTGAAGACAATGAAAGAGTGATTCCTGCAGTGAAGAAATGGCTACACTATGAAGACAAAGATTGGTACAGGCTAAGAATACATGCACTTATTGCGCGCTGGCGTAAAACTGTAAAAGTGGATGGGGATTATGTTGAATGATACCGATGTTTACATAACATATCCATATATATAAACACAAGTAAAGAGCCCCGCCCCACCAAGTGGCGTATATGGAATATGGTGTTAGTGACCATAAATTTTACAGACCTTCAGCACATGATTTTTGGGGTAATGTGGTAGGTATTATGCCCTTGCCGCTTTACTTTCCCAGAAAAAAATCCGATACCCATTTAAGGCTGGGTGAACCCGGAATCCGTCATTTGGGATCGAACCCTACCTCTTGTCTTTTGTAGTCCAGTTCACTAACCATTGAGCTATCGCGGCTCATATCCATATATAATGTGTAAAAAAGTCATACTCTTTGAATTAGTGATTCATGAAAAAAAAACGATGTAGTGAACTACTTTCTTAATGTACTAAGTACACATACATACATATATATAGTTATTATCATTATTGTAGCAGGAGTTTTCAATTTGAATTCAACTGGAACTGGCTAAAGTAATTGAATCTGTTCTCATCTGTTCAACTCTGGCTACTTCACTGCTCTCTCTTTTCCACTTCTTCCATCTCTCTCTCTCTCTCTCTCTCTCTCTCTCTCTCTCTTTCCCTATACACACACGTACATATATGTATGTGTCTTTTCTCTTAGTCTTCACTACTATATAGAACTATTTCACACCTCCCCCCTCTCTCTTTCTCAATGTCTTTCCGTCTCCCTCCCCGCCTGTTAGTTCAGCTTGTCAATCTACCTTCCTCCCTGTCTGTTTGTCTGTCTACATGAGCCCTCCCCATAATTCTCTGTTTTTCTGTTTCTCTGCCTTCCCGCCTGTCAGTCCTTCCTTGATGTAAAGCTCAGTGGTTAGTGAACTGGGCTACAGAGGACAAGAGGTAGGGTTCGATCCCAACCGACGGCTTCCGGTTCATCCAGCCTTTAATGGGTACCGGATTTCTTTTCTGGGAAAGTAAAGCGGCACGGACGTAATACCGACCACATTACCCCAAAAATCATGTGCTGAAGGTCTGTAAAATGTATGGTCACCAACACCATATTTCCTATACGCCACTTGGCGTAACGGGGGTATTTTACTTTACTTTTTTTAAAGTCCGTTTACGTGTCTTCTTGTATGTTTGTCTCCATAACGTATTCTCCTTCATCTTGTGTGCACTTTTCTCATAGACTGTCTATGTCAAACTTTAAATCTAGCATATGTTGTTATCATTTTTTATAAATTCTCTCTCTCAGTGTCTCTCACATTTTCTCCAACGTTCATTCAGTTCAGCTCTCTCTCTCTCTCTCTCTCTCTCTCTCTCTCTCTCTCTTTCTAAGTATCTCTAATATTTTCTTTCTCCAACCTTCAATCGGTTCAGCTCTCCTCCACCCCTACTCCCATCACCCACTATCTCTCTCTATTCCCCCCCCCTCTCTCTCTCTCTCTCTCTTATTATCTCATACATTTTCTCCACATTTCATTCACGTCAACTTAGGCTCTTTCTCTCATTGTCAACTTTCACTCGTACTTTTTTCTCAGATTTCAACTATCAATATCTCTCAATTTTTTCTCTTTCATCGAGTACTCTATTTCTCCTTTTCTTCTTAATTTCTTCAAACGTTCTCTCACTAAATTCCCCACTTCCTCTTTCATATATCTTTCTCACTAACTCTTTCTCTCTCTCTTCCTCACTTTATGCTTTTCTCAACAACTTTCCTTTCTTTTCTCCTCTTTTTTTCCTCCATCTCTCCCACTAACTGCCTCTCTTCATCGTTTCTTCAGAATCACTCTAACAAACTCCCTCCCTCACAAATATATCTCTGACTCCACCCCTTTCTTATCACTTTCAGTAAACCAATCCCCCACCCATTGTTCTCTTCCTCTCTCGTCTCTCCCTAACTCCATCTCTCATCAGCTCTCCATATGCATCTTCCCCCATCTTTCTCTCTCCCTCCTCATTTGCCCATCAATCAAAAACTTTAAAGCTCACACTCCCGTGTCCGTACATAAACTTCAACACAAGGTGTATCTGATGTCAATAATACACGAGGCTAATCAGACATTAAACGGCCAATCCTCACATTCTCTACCTCAAGGGAAGTCCCACTCCGCTGTGCGCGTGTTGTCACTGACGCATGTGTCGGAATCAGGTCTGACATGCGCCCGAGGCGTCAGAAATTACAATTTAATCAAACATCATCATCATCAAGCATAGAGGGACCAAAAAAAAAACATGTGACAATAGGAAAGCAAATAGATCTGATCATTGAGTACAAGTCTAAATAATTGACAGCATCACCTTTGCATAGTGACTTTTGAGCATCCGTGTTAGAGAGATATAATTACAATTAGGATTGTTGGCAGGTAACTGTGACACTAGTTTCTGATCTGCATTGGCGAAAACCTGTTGTGTTTGGGATGTACTGCACAGTTCTCACTAAACACGTAAGTGGATGTTTATTTGTGTTTAATTTTGTTTCCATTTACACAACTCAGATCTGCGATCAATGACACGCATCTGAATGCCACTTTTTTCTTGTTTAACATTTATTATCAGCGATCAATGAATACATCCTCGATTGCGTTTTTTAGTCTTGTTTTAATCCTTATTATATTATTTGTCCAGTTAACACATTTCTGATTGTATTTGTTTCTACTTGGTTTAACTCTTACATTCTTTGTCTAGTTAACTCCCATATTTCTGCGTGTGTATGCGTGGTTTTATCTTTATTATCGGAGAACACTGAACATCTTGCTGTGAGTTTATTTCCGTTTTTCATTTATCGCCTTTTTATCCCATGGGTGGGTTTATGAAAGAAGAGTGTTATTGACAGCTAATGCCATATGTGGTTTTGCATTGCAACTTCTCTCTTGGTTAGTTCTGTCAATATTTGAATGACATATCAGAAAGCAGAATTAACAAGTAAAATGTGTGTCGTTAAAGTCTCACCGCTTTTCTTGTATGTCCTTTGCTTCTAACTCTTATGATATTTTCATTTCTTTTGATGTGGAATTTCTTTGGTTCTATTTTTTTTATGTAAACGATCTCCTATATAATTTGTGTAGTCTTTTTTTCCCAAATGGACACATCTTGTGAATGTCTTGTGAACATCGTGACATCTCAGATTTGAGATGATATTCACATTGAATGGCTGATTCCCGTCTATGATTCCCGTCTATGATTACCGTCTATGATTCCCGTCTATGATTACCGTCTATGATTACCGTCTATGATTCCCGTCTATGATTACCGTCTATGATTCCCGTCTATGATTACCGTCTATGATTACCGTCTATGACCGTCTATGATTCCCGTCTATGATTCCCGTCTATGATTCCCGTATATGATTACCGTCTATGATTCCCGTCTATGATTCCCGTCTATGATTCCCGTCTATGATTCCCGTCTATGATTACCGTCTATGATTACCGTCTATGATTCCCGTCCATGATTCCCGTCTATGATTCCCGTCTATGATTCCCGTCTATGATTCCCTTATATAATATTTGGCTAGCGGATGAAGATGTTTTCTTCTTCCTACCCATCACCCATCACCTAGCATCCTTAACCTTCGACTCAAACGTTCCTATTGTAGAGACAAACATGAACTAAACGTGTGCATTTGCTCATATATCCAGCTGCTTGATGTTCAGTTTGTTTTTCTAAGGCAGCGCACGCTGAAACAGTTTAACATTTCCCCTGTAAGTTGCAGACAAACAGTTATAGGACGAAACAGCACGAATAATAGTTTCCAGTGGTTTAGACTAGGGACAAATAATAATAAATGAATGAATGTTATTATGGAAGGAAATAATAGTTTCCAGTGGTTTAGACTAGGGACAAATAATAATAAATGAATGAATGTTATTATGGAAGGAAACTTCCGAGGCGATAGATCAGCGAAGCAGTTGAGGGGAAGAAGTATGTTTACAACACTCAGAAAAAATCACAAATAATCAACAACAGAAAAAAAAAAAACAAAGAACAATAGATGGTTTGAAGCAGGATTTAACCCGTACTCCTCGCCTTGCTACGAGAACCAAACGCTAGAGCACAAGGTCAACTAAGCAATCTAAATAAAATAGCTGTCATTGACGATGTCTTTCACGCCGGTGTACTCATGACTATAGCATAGGGTTACGATCACATGTGTACTCATGACTATAGCATAGGGTTACGATCACATGTGTACTCATGACTATAGCATAGGGTTACGATCACATGTGTACTCATGACTATAGCATAGGGTTACGATCACATGTGTACTCATGACTATAGCATAGGGTTACGATCACATGTGTACTCATGACTATAGCATAGGGTTACGAACACAACTCGGGAACAAATTATATATCTGTATTTTTCCTACTAAAACAGGTATCTCCCGGATAGGGTAGGGATGAATACCTATAGGTTGATTGCCATAGTTGCAGATTCAAATAAAATCAAGTATGCAAAGCACGCAGGTTGGGTTTAATAGAAGCTCTTTGTGTATTCAGTGAGCACCTAACTCATCATATGCCCTATTTGTCGAACTCTAATTACCGGTATTCAGTAAACATGTTGTCATCGATCTTTCTCTCCTTGTATTTTGCCAATTGTAACCAAGTATTCCAACTTTCCTCTTTTCCTCTTTTCTTGATATGCTCAACAATGTCAATTATTTCTTTCTGATATTTATGAGGTATTTTTATGAGCTCTCTTTTTGTGTTGCCTCGTTGGTCTTTTTATCGTCCATGGAGCTACCAACATTCTTCTGATAAATCCCATCTCTATGGCTTTTAATCGTCTTTTCATTTGCCTATCTACTTAGTGGCGACTGATTTTCATAGGTCAGGATTGGCTCTATGTAGCACCAATAAATTAGATTTCTAACTTCTATTGACATAGATTTTTTTGCACAATATGTTTTTCATATTATTAAATGCTACAATTGTCTGGGCTATTCTGCTTTTTATTTGTGTGGTGCATGTTCTATCTGTTGTTATTATTGTCCTCAAATATTTGACGCTTCTGCACTAATTTCACATTTGTTCCGCTTGCTTGTGTGTATTGTATTATGGTAGTTTCTTCGATATCACCATCACTTCTGTGTTATACTGTTTAGGAAGGGAGTTTTTCGTGTTGCTTTCTTGCACTGTTATTTCTTGTTTTTTTTTATATGACCACTTGTTGTTTTAGAGGCCTATCGATTCTCTAATGTTATCTTCGCATCTATTACTCTGGGTACTTTTCCTTCTGGCTCCTTCCATAGTTAAATTGTTTAATTTTATAATTACAAACATGAAGAATAATTTTAAATGAGGAAATGTTTTATTATGCTACACGCTTGTATAAACAAATGTTTTATTATGCTACCCGCTTGTACAAACAAATGTTTGATTTCGCTACACGCTTGTACAAACAAATGTTTGATTATGATAAACGCTTGAGCAAAGAAATGTTTACTAAAAAGTTGTAATTAATGTCCCTCAAAAATAACATAAACGGACTCTTTTCTCTAATTTTTAAAGCAGCCATTCTTGACCCCAAACTTCCGTTCCCATGAAGCTTATGTACTCATCACAACCTAACACAACCTTTGACCTTCATCCTTTGAGGACATCAGCATTTTTATATCTAAGTCCAGAAACCCGTCACGCCAAGTGACGTAGAGGGAATATGGCGTTAGTGACCATAATTTTTATAGACGTTCGGCACATAATTTTGGGAGTAATGTGGTCGGTATTAAGCCCGTGCTACTATACTTTCTCAGAAAAATCAGGTACCCATTTAAGGCTGGGTGAACCAGGAAGTCGTCGATCAGGATCACACCCGACTCTTGCCTTTTGTAGTCCAGTTCACTAATTACTGAGCTATCGCGGCTCCAGTTTTTATATCCATTTAAGTCCACGGCGCCGAGTCAAACGGCGCCTTGACCTAGGTGTTTAAATGTTGAACTAGCCTCGTTCTTAGAATAAACAAAAGGCTTGAGTCTCATCTATTCAATCAATAACGATTTGATCCTCTGTTATGGGGGCCAGTAGCGGGTTGGGATAATTCGTTAGATTATATTAACTGATCGATCCATGCGATTAGACTAATGAAGATTTAATTCTCGCCAATCAAGAACAATAACGGTTTAACTCTCCAACGTCTGACCGTGATCGTTTATTCATTAACAATGAGATCAGTAACGCTTTGTATTTCTTCCTTGAGACCAATAACACTTGACTTTCTATCTTGGGAAAAATAACATTATGTAACACTCGGACACGCGAACACGTAGATAGATCACACCCTTCCCAGCAAATACTATTTGGATCTCACAACTCGCACCTCATAAATTCTGGTATGATATATTGGGCTACTGTTGAAGAGAGGTCGGGTCTATTTCTACGATTGTCCATCTTCTATATCCATTCAGTGGTTAATGTTTTTTTTTGTCTGAGAAAGAAAAACGGCTTGTTGTACTGGTGACTATCCAAGTGAATGTCGACGGTAAAGAATACATGAACGCTCACACCAATATTTTCAGTTGTCTGAAAGACACCTCACAACGTTGTTGTTTCTTTTTGTTTCTGAATTTTCTACATACCTAAAAACACTAATTAAGATGCAATTTAGATGCCTGGCCAGATATATAAGACTGTACTGACAGTGCGTGGGGTAGGGACTCATAACTACAAAACAACACAATCTTCTTCTTCCTCTTCTTCTTCTTCTTCTATCCTTCCTCTATTGCCGTTGGCGTCGAGGGGAGATACAATCTGCGATTCTTTGCTCTTCTGTTGGCCTCTTCTGATGTTATCCCTCCTAGTGACTCTAGTATTCCCTTTATCCATCTCTTTCTCGGTCTTCCTCTTAATCTGACGTTTTCGTAGCGTTTGTTTATGGCTCTTTGATTCATTGTTAGTTCTTTTTGTCTTGTTATGGGGGGCCTCGGTGGCCGAGTTGGGAAAACCACCCGACTTGACTACCGACGTTCGGACAACTCGTGTTCGATTCCCGCTGGGAGCAGTGTGAATTGTACTCGTGGTTGGAACAAAAAAATACCCCCACGGTCGACCCAGCCGTTGGCAGAAATGGGTACCAGGGTATTACCCTGGGAAGGTGAGGAATGTTGCTTCGCATCTGAGTTTCGATGCTTGAGGCGACGCTATACAGAAATCTCCGAACATTTCTGGACAGGCGGCCGAACACATATGGGTGTAAACTCGCGTGCTAAGACGCCGGTTCAAGTCTCGTACTTTACCTTTACCTTTGTCTTGTTATGTGGCCGAATCAATTTATCTGTTGTTTCTTTATGTATTAGATGGCTGGTTCAATCTCGAGTTTCTTCCTCCGGTCGGTGTTTCTTACTCTGCCCCTTAAGCTGTTTCCTGTCATTCTTCTGACACATTTCATTTCGGCGGTCGTTATCTTTCTTATTGTTCTAGAGTCCAGCGTCCAATTCTGGCACTGATAGCACAGAGTTGGTAGAAAAATTGATTCTATTATAGCGGGTTTATATATTCTGCTATATTATAGTTGTTCTGCTATATCCTAGTGGTAAAGTAAAGTACCCCCGTCTCGCCAAGTGGCGTATAGGGAATACGGTGTTAGTGACCATAAATATATCTGTGACGAGGGATTGACTGCAATACTACTACTACCTGCAACTTAGTTGACCTTGCTCTGCTATATCCTATATATATCGAATATTATAGTTGTTCTGCTATATCCTATATATATCGAATATTATAGTTGTTCTGCTATATCCTATATATATATATATATATATATATATATATCGAGACTGAAGAAGATTAACGTTGAAACAACACAATAAAGGTCGATAATAATAATATATCTCCAGGGGATGTAACTGCGATTAACTACATAAATAAGTCTGTCTCTTCAAATGAAAACCTTAAAACTGAGAGATAACAAATCTATTTTTAGCCTAAGTTATTTGCTAAAATACATGCTTTCTTTTTTATCTACTAAACATGTGCGTTCATATCATCATGACTCCGTCGGTCCATGAAATCAGAGTACGATTTAAATAATATTTTGGGAACTTGGTATCTAAATTCGTAGAATATTGTCCAGAGGTTAAATGTTTGTAACATTTATTTGAACAACTTAAAATATATATTTCATCACCTGCAGAATCCATTAAATATACATTATCCTGTTTTACAGTGGTTTCCAAAATGTGGCAGCCGTACCCCAAGGGATACGTAGTAAAACATCTCAGCGGTACCAGAAGAAAGTAATGAATAATTGTAGAAACGTGGTGAGAAAGGATAAAGGTTGAAAAGTTGAGGGATTATCTGAGAGTTAAAACAACGAGAGCAACGGGTTATTTTGTTGTATACAATCGTAAGAGAAACTCAGCGCTCTAGCTTTGTATTATAACATGAGGGTTGTTTTTTTCTTGAATTAATTTTTTAAGCTTATAACGCAAAAAAGCATTCATTGTCGTTTCAGTATTATTTCATTAGTTTTATTGTTTTTTTTTAATTTTCATTTATGGCTTTCATTTAAAGTTAATGCATACGGTTGATATAACCACAACTAGGTTAACAACAGGCACTTTGTCGTGTGGACCTAACGTGGACTTCCGGTTGATGCGGCAGATCAAGATGACCGCCAAGTAAAATCAGGTTCGGGACTGATGGCAATTTTGTTACAGTGTGTTTTCAAGTGATTCTTTCTGGTCTCATTTTTTTTTGTTTTGGAGACATGGGTAGTCCGATCGCATCCATATGACCACTGAGCCAACGCGGTTTTATCGCCAGCGCATGGATAATTGTGCTGCAGCCGACGATCGTTGATTGAAGTAAAAGTAAGTATAGAGCCCTGTCAGGCCAAGTGGTGTATAAGGAATATGGTGCTAGTGGCCATAATGTGTACAGACCTTTGGCACATTATTTTTTTTAAGGGGGGAGGGAGGGGGGGGCGGGGTATGTGGTCAGTATTACGACTGTGTCGCTTTACTTTCCCACAAAAAATCCGGTACCCGTTTAAGGCTGGGTGGACCCGGAAGCCTTCGATCAAGATCGTTGATTGAAGTGGAATATACTAATCCCTAGTTTTACCCTGGGATAGATGTCTGATCTGTGTTCGACTACAAATTCTCCACCAGCTGGATTGCTGCCGAATCGAGTCCTTTACAGAAATCGTAGCCTTGCTTCATTTGCTGGGACAGCGTTTTTTTTTTTAGAGGACCTTCACTGCCCACAAAGTCTATTCGAATTCGCCGAGAGTGCATTGAATTCGTGGGCCGGTGACGACCTTTGCAGTGACCCGGAAGTGTGCATCACGAACTGCGCAGCTTTTTTTCAAAACTTAATAGCTTCAGTAAAACAGTATGAACTATCAGGATAAAGACTTACTTTATTGTTTTCTGGAACTAGGATATAACAAATATCTAGGGCTGTCACCAATTGTTATAAAGTCTGGAGTCTAAAAATAGCATGTATTTTGCGCGATACGATGCGTTCGTGTACTTAAACACAGCCAGCTATAATTAAGGCCCGCGGGTTGAAAGAATTTTCTCGAAATAACTCAAAGCTGGACGAGCTATGGAAGGCTTACTCACAACCGCCCCTGCTCGCAATGCGGAAAACGTCACAAGCTTTGGGTGCTCCATTTCATCCTGAGAGCCTTGGATATAGTTGGTTGTGGATAAAGGTAATTTTGAAACTAACATTGGTAAAAGTAGTGCACTCGGCATGGCAGCAGACCACTCTTGCAGAACGGACCGTCTGTGGACAAAGAAGAGTAGAACTATTTATTACTGCACCCCCCCCCCCTTTAAAAAAAAATCCACTAGATGTAACAGAAGCTGAAGAAGAAGAGAGGGAAAAGGAATAGGAGGAAGTTGAAAAGAAAGGAAACAAGAAGTAAAAGAAGAAATCAAAGAAAAGGGGAAAAAAAGAAGAGAAAGAAATTGACAAGATTTGAAAAAAAGAAAAAGCGAAAACAAAGAAATAAAGATTAGAGAAAGAGAAGAAAAGGGACATGAAAGAGAGAAGAACACGAAGAAGAAGGGAAAAAAGAGAAATAGAGGAAGAAGAAAAACAGAAACAGAAAAAGAAGAAAAAAAGAGGAAGAAGAAGACGACGACAAAGAAGAAGGAAAAGACGGAAGTAGTAATAACAGTTGTAGAATTAGTAGTAATAGTAGTGGTAATAGTGGTAGTAGTCTTAGTAGTGTAGTAGTGGTAGTAGTAGTGGTAGTAGTGGTAGTAGTAGTAGTAGTAGTGGTAGTAGTAGTGGTAATAGTAGTAGTAGTAGTGGTAGTAGTAGTAGTAGTGGTAGTAGTGGTAGTAGTAGTAGTAGTGGTAGTAATGGTAGTAGTAGTGATAGTAGTAGCAGTGATAGTATTAGTAGTAATAGTAGTGATAATAGTAGTAGTTGTATTAGTGGTAGTAGTAGTGGTAGTAGTGGTAGTAGTGGTAGTAGTAGTAGTGGTAGTAGTAGTGGTAGTAGTGGTAGTAGTGGTAGTAGTGGTAGTAGTAGTAGTGGTAGTAGTAGTGGTAGTAGTGGTAGTAGTGGTAGTAGTAGTGGTAGTAGTGGTAGCAGTAGTAGTAGTGGCAGTAGTGGTAGTAGTAGTAATAGTAGTGATAATAGTAGTAGTTGTAGTAGTGGTAGTAGTAGCAGTTGTAGTATTAGTAGTAATAGTAGTGGTAATAGTAGTAGTAGTGGTAGTAGTAGTGGTAGTAGTAGTGGTAGTAGTAGTGGTAGTAGTAGTAGTAGTGGTGGTGGTGGTAGTAGTAGTGGTAGTAGTAGTGGTAGTAGTAGTGGTAGTAGTAGTGGTAGTAGTAGTGGTAGTGGTAGTAGTAGTGGTAGTAGTAGTGGTAGTAGTAGTGGTAGTGGTAGTAGTAGTGGTAGTAGTAGTGGTAGTGGTAGTAGTAGTGGTGGTGGTGGTAATAGTAATAGTAGTAGTAGTGTTAGTAGTAGTTATAGTGGTGGTAGTAGTAGTGGTGGTGCTAATGGAAGCGGTAGTAATAGTGGTAGTGGTAGTAATAGTAATAGTAGTAGCAGTAATAGTAGCAGTAGTAGTGGTAATGGTAGTGGTAATGGTAGTGGCAGTAGTAGTAGTGGTAGCAGTAGTTGTAGTAATGCAGTAGCAGTCGTAGTTGCAGCATATTATAGTTGTGTGATAGAAATAAAAAAAGTATACACTTTGTATCATCATCATCATCATGTGCCATACCGGTTGGCGTAGGTAATCATGTCCCTCCACGATCTTCTATCTACAGTGCATCGTATCAGTTCTGTTGTTGACTGTTTTCCATGCCATGACACCAAGCTATCCAGTATTTTCTCTCTTTGTCGTCCGCGACCTATCTTTCCTTTTATTTTGCCAGTTGTAACCAAGTATTCCAACTTTCCTCTTCTCATGATGTGCTCGAAAAATGTTGATTGCTTCTTTCTGATGTTTTTTAAGAGCTCCCTTTTTGTGTTGGCCTATACTTTGTATATTGAAAATAAATTGATGATGCGTCGTCCACTCGTACTGAAATAATTACTGTGACGTCGTCTTAGGTGTGATGTTGTATTGTTGCATATTTCTATGGTCATGTTATTTTTTTATAGAATATAGCGAAGTGAGAGGGAGCCGCGATAGCTCAGTGGTTAGTGAACTGGACTACAAAAGGACATGGGGTAGGTTTCGATCCCAATAGACGGCTTCCGGGTTCACCCAGCCTTAAAATGGATACCGGATTTTTTCTGGGAAAGTAAATCAGCACGGGCGTAATACCGACCTCATTACCCCAAAAATCATGTGCTGAAGGTCTGTAAAATATAGGGTCACTAATACCATATTTCCCCATACGCCACTTGGTGTGACGGGGGTACTTTACTTTTTTTTTCTAGTGAAGTGAAGGTCGCGTAATTGACTCTTATAGTTGGTCCTCTGATCAATGGAGACAAAACTGATCGGGGCAATACTTAACATTTAATTGGCAACGAAACTCGCTGGTGGCTTGGTTAAGATCCTAGGAGGCTGGCTCGTACAGTATAGCTCTCCATTAATACTAAAAGTTGCATATTATTTATATGCCAATGGTAATATTCTCCATTCAAACACGGTACAAACCGGTTCCCTGAATTATTGTTCCTACAAACTTCTCTCAATTCTCAGTCTAGCAATCGAACCTCTAATAGCACAGCACTGTCCGATGAGGGAACAAACATCTCCTCTATATTATTAAATCAGACCATTTTTTTTTCGTTCGGCAGCTTTTACCTTTGACAAAGACTCTAGAGACTAGGAACTGAATTTGTGCGTGTTAATCCGTTTTTCCCTGGCGGCCATGTGCACAGGGGTCCCTCGTCGCAGATAACTCCGTCTTCGGAGATACATATATTTTTTCCGTCTTTTTAAATATTTTAAATATGTTTATATTATACATAAATTTTAACTGACGTTTCAAGCCGGGCCTCACTACTGAAACCAGGGGTGGTTGCTGCAAAGAGGAATCATAAATAAAAATCCCAACTGGTGTAGCCGGGATTTGAACCCATAACCTTCTGAATTGAGGCCGGCATCAGCCAGTCCCCCATTTTAACTGAACAGTTTAACTGAACAATTCTCAGGAACTTGTGTTGCTAAAATCAACTTGGGATCCATCTAGCTAATTATATTTGTATCTGGATGTTGTCTACATTCTAGGTGGTGACATCGTCTCGGTGGATCTTTATTTCCAATCTATTAATATTTCCGTTCCTTTCGATGTGTTGCCAAGCCGGTTAGAAATTTCGCTATCGGTCGCAGTCACGTGATTTGCACGTGATATCCTTGCGGGCTGACAACTCTTCTCAAGCGTTTCTCTTCAAGTTATAAAGTTACTCACCTGTTTAATTGAGGTCTCTCTTTAACTTCTGTTTTTATCCCCACGAACCTAAACTCGGGGAAAGTAGTAGTAGAAGTTGCAGTAGTTGTAGTAAGTAGTAGTAGAAAGTAGCAGTGGTAGTAGTAGTAGTAGAAGTTGTAGTTGTAGTAGTTGTAGTAAGTAGTAGTAGAAAGTAGTAGTAGAAAGTAATAGAAAGTAGTAGTTGTAGTAGTAGTAAGTAATATTATGTAGTAGTATAAAGTAGTAGTGGTAGTAGTAGTATTAAGTAGTAGCAGTAAGTAGTAGTAGTATGTAGTAGTAGTAGTAGTATTATTATTATTAGTAGAAGTAGTAGTTGTAGTAGTGAACTGGACTACAAAAGGATATGGGTAGTAGTAATGGCTGTATTAGTTTTAATAGTGGTAGCAACAGCAGCAGTAGAGGTTATATCAGAAGATGAAGAAGTATCAGCAGAGGAGAAATAAAAATAAATGATGATAGAAGAAGAATAGGAAAAGATTAACAACATGAACAATAGCAATAAGAAAGTGGAAGAAGAGGAAGAAAAGTACAGAGAAGTTTTAAAAAGACAATGAAGAAGAACTGATAAGAATAAAAAAGAAAACATAAAAGAAATGAAGATTAATAGTGTTAAAAGAAGTTCACATATAATTATGCGCGTATTAAATGTGAATTGCATTTATTATTTTTTTTTAGTTCAGCTGCAAGTCAAGAATGTTAGAATTTAACATGAAAACAAAACCTCACCTTCTTGAATGTTGTCAATAACACTAAAACAAAACCTCACATTCTTGAATGTTGTCAATAACACTAAAACAAAACCTCACATTCTTGAATGTTGTCAATAACACTAAAACAAAACCTCACATTCTTGAATGTTGTCAATAACACTAAAACAAAACCTCACCTTCTTGAATGTTGTCAATAACACTAAAACAAAACCTCATCTTCTTGAATGTTGTCAATAACACTAAAACAAAACCTCACCTTCTTGAATGTTGTCAATAACACTAAAACAAAACCTCATCTTCTTGAATGTTGTCAATAACACTAAAACAAAACCTCATCTTCTTGAATGTTGTCAATAACACTAAAACAAAACCTCATCTTCTTGAATGTTGTCAATAACACTAAAACAAAACCTCACATTCTTGAATGTTGTCAATAACACTAAAACAAAACCTCACATTCTTGAATGTTGTCAATAACACTAAAACAAAACCTCACATTCTTGAATGTTGTCAATAACACTAAAACAAAACCTCATCTTCTTGAATGTTGTCAATAACACTAAAACAAAACCTCACCTTCTTGAATGTTGTCAATAACACTAAAACAAAACCTCACATTCTTGAATGTTGTCAATAACACTAAAACAAAACCTCACCTTCTTGAATGTTGTCAATAACACTAAAACAAAACCTCATCTTCTCGAATGTTGTCAATAACACTAAAACAAATCCTCACCTTCTTGAATGTTGTCAATAACACTAAAACAAATACTCACCTTCTTGAATGTTGTCAATAACACTAAAACAAAACCTCATCTTCTTGAATGTTGTCAATAACACTAAAACAAATCCTCACCTTCTTGAATGTTGTCAATAACACTAAAACAAAACCTCACCTTCTTGAATGTTGTCAATAACACTAAAACAAAACATCACATTCTTGAATGTTGTCAATAACACTAAAACAAAACCTCACATTCTTGAATGTTGTCAATAACACTAAAACAAAACCTCACATTCTTGAATGTTGTCAATAACACTAAAACAAAACATCACATTCTTGAATGTTGTCAATAACACTAAAACAAAACCTCACATTCTTGAATGTTGTCAATAACACTAAAACAAAACATCACATTCTTGAATGTTGTCAATAACACTAAAACAAAACCTCACATTCTTGAATGTTGTCAATAACACTAAAACAAAACCTCACATTCTTGAATGTTGTCAATAACACTAAAACAAAACCTCACATTCTTGAATGTTGTCAATAACACTAAAACAAAACCTCACATTCTTGAATGTTGTCAATAACACTAAAACAAAACCTCACCTTCTTGAATGTTGTCAATAACACTAAAACAAAACCTCACCTTCTTGAATGTGTCAATAACACTAAAACAAAACCTCACCTTCTTGAATGTTGTCAATAACACTAAAACAAAACCTCACATTCTTGAATGTTGTCAATAACACTAAAACAAAACCTCACATTCTTGAATGTTGTCAATAACACTAAAACAAAACCTCACATTCTTGAATGTTGTCAATAACACTAAAACAAAACCTCACGTTCTTGAATGTTGTCAATAACACTAAAACAAAACATCACATTCTTGAATGTTGTCAATAACACTAAAACAAAACCTCACATTCTTGAATGTTGTCAAGCAAACAAGTATAATAGCGTTTCTCAAACTGTGTGTGAGGTCACCGAGAGTCCGCGAAGTTTGAAGCATAGTACCATATTTTATAGCTAAATGGAAAGAAAGAATGAACGGATGAACGAAAAAAAAAAAGTAAAGTACCCCCGTCACGCAAAGTGACGTATAAGGAATATGGTGTTAGTGACTATAAATTTTACAGACCTTCAGCACATGATTTTTGGGGTAATGTGGTCGGTATTACGCCCGTGCCGCTTTACTTTCCCAGAAAAAAATCAGGTACCCATTAAAGGCTGGGTGAACCGGAAACCGTCGGTTGGGATCGAACCACACCTCTTGTCCTTTGTAGTCCAGTTCACTAACCACTGAGCTAGGATGAACGAAAGCACACTCAAAAAAAATAAATCCTGGGGGGTCTGCGACTACAAAACGTATTTTATGTGGGTCCGGGGTAAAGAAGAGCCCGATAACCATCGGCAGATAACCATTTCCAAGTCCAAATATGATTTATTTTACGTTTCACTCAATTAAAAGTAAAAAGTGTTATTGGTTGCAGTCATTTAGAAAAGGCGAATAAATACCACGCAGGGACCTGATAAATGAAACCCCTTCAAATAGTTTGAGAGTGCTGACGTATTTGCCGTCACGTAGGGGAGATTCTGTGGGAACAGACTTAAACTCTGCCGCATTCATAAAACGTTGAAGTAAAAGCTATTCATTGATTGTATACAGAATGTCATATCTGTGTGTATGTGAAATTCTATGGGAAAGCAAATCCTTTCTCCTTCTACCTCCACCGTCTCCCTTTATTGGGCCATTATTTTTTTTTCTTATTAATCTTAACTATGTATACAATTCGTGTGGCGAGCTGCTATGTGGGTTCTGTGTAAGATCTTACGCTTGATAACAAAGATCATCGGACACAGAGAGTAAAAAATATTGGCCCCGTGTACCGTTTTGGCTCGAAAGGGCATTACATAGGTGTCTCCCATTGTCACTGAGAAACCTTTCCCGTCCTCTCGCTTCTCTAGCTATGATTAGTTCTTCCAGAAATCTCTCGCTTCTCTAGCTATGATTAGTGCTTCCAGAAACCTCACGCTTCTCTAGCTATGATTAGTGCTTCCAGAAATTTATCACTTCTCTAGCTATGATTAATGCTTTCAGAAACCTCTCGCATCTCTAGCTATGATTAGTGCTTCCAGAAACCTTTCGCTTCTCTAGCGATGATTAGTGCTTCCAGAAATATCTCGCTTCTCTAGCTACGATTAGTGTTTCCATAAATCTCTCGCTTCTCTAGCTATGATTAGTGCTTGCAGAAATCTCTCGCTTCTCTAGCTATGATTAGTGCTTGCAGACATCTCTCCCTTCTCTAGCTATGATTAGTGCTTCCATGAACCTTTTGCTTCTCTAGCTATGATTAGTGCTTCCAGAAATCTCTCGCTTCTCTAGCTACGATTAGTGCTTCCAGAAATCTCTCGCTTCTCTAGCTATGATTAGTGCTTCCAGAAATCTCTCGCTTCTCTAGCTATGATTAGTGCTCCCATGATTAGTGCTTTCAGAAATATCTCGCTTCTCTAGCTATGATTAGTGCTTTCAGAAACCTCTCGTTTCTCTAGCTATGATTAGTGCTTCCATGATTAGTGGTTTCAGAAACCTCACGCTTCTCTAGCTATGATTAGTGCTTTCAGAAATCTCTCGCTTCTCTAACTATGATTAGTTCTTTCAGAAATCTCTCGCTTCTCTAGCTATGATTGGTGCTTTCAGAAATCTCTCGTTTCTCTAGCTATGATTAGTGCTTTCAGAAATCTCTCGCTTCTCTAGCTATGATTGGTGCTTTCAGAAATCTCTCGTTTCTCTAGCTATGATTAGTGCTTTCAGAAATCTCTCGCTACTCCAGCTATGATTGGTGCTTTCAGAAATCTCTCGTTTCTCTAGCTATGATTAGTGCTTGCATAAATCTCTCGTTTCTCTAGCTATGATTAGTGCTTTCAGAAATCTCTCGTTTCTCTAGCTATGATTGGTGCTTTCAGAAATCTCTCGTTTCTCTAACTATGATTGGTGCTTTCAGAAATCTCTCGTTTCTCTAGCTATGATTGGTGCTTTCAGAAATCTCTCGTTTCTCTAGCTATGATTAGTGCTTTCAGAAATATCTCGTTTCTCTAGCTATGATTGGTGCTTTCAGAAATCTCTCGTTTCTCTAGCTATGATTAGTGCTTTCAGAAATCTCTCACTTCTCTAGCTATGATTGGTGCTTTCAGAAATCTCTCGTTTCTCTAGCTATGATTAGTGCTTTCAGAAATCTCTCGCTTCTCTAGCTATGATTAGTGCTTCCAGAAATCTCTCGCTTCTCTAGCTATGATTGGTGCTTTCAGAAATCTCTCGCTTCTCTAGCTATGATTAGTGCTTCCAGAAATCTCTTGCTTCGCTAGCTATGATTGGTGCTTTCAGAAATCTCTCGTTTCTCTAGCTATGATTAGTGCTTTCAGAAATCTCTCGTTTCTCTAGCTATGATTAGTGCTTTCAGAAATCTCTCGCTACTCCAGCTATGATTGGTGCTTTCAGAAATCTCTCGTTTCTCTAGCTATGATTAGTGCTTTCAGAAATCTCTCGCTTCTCTAGCTATGATTGGTGCTTTCAGAAATCTCTCGTTTCTCTAGCTATGATTAGTGCTTTCAGAAATCTCTCGCTACTCCAGCTATGATTGGTGCTTTCAGAAATCTCTCGTTTCTCTAGCTATGATTAGTGCTTGCATAAATCTCTCGTTTCTCTAGCTATGATTAGTGCTTTCAGAAATCTCTCGTTTCTCTAGCTATGATTGGTGCTTTCAGAAATCTCTCGTTTCTCTAACTATGATTGGTGCTTTCAGAAATCTCTCGTTTCTCTAGCTATGATTGGTGCTTTCAGAAATCTCTCGTTTCTCTAGCTATGATTAGTGCTTTCAGAAATATCTCGTTTCTCTAGCTATGATTGGTGCTTTCAGAAATCTCTCGTTTCTCTAGCTATGATTAGTGCTTTCAGAAATCTCTCACTTCTCTAGCTATGATTGGTGCTTTCAGAAATCTCTCGTTTCTCTAGCTATGATTAGTGCTTTCAGAAATCTCTCGCTTCTCTAGCTATGATTAGTGCTTCCAGAAATCTCTCGCTTCTCTAGCTATGATTGGTGCTTTCAGAAATCTCTCGCTTCTCTAGCTATGATTAGTGCTTCCAGAAATCTCTTGCTTCGCTAGCTATGATTGGTGCTTTCAGAAATCTCTCGTTTCTCTAGCTATGATTAGTGCTTGCATAAATCTCTCGTTTCTCTAGCTATGATTAGTGCTTCCAGAAATCTCTCGTTTCTCTAGCTATGATTGGTGCTTTCAGAAATCTCTCGCTTCTCTGGCTATGATTAGTGCCATACAGAAAATTTGCGCTTCTCTAGCTATGATTAGTGCTTCCAGAAATCTCTTGCTTCTCTAGCTATGATTAGTGCTTCCAGAAATCTCTCGCTTCTCTAGCTATGATTGGTGCTTTCAGAAATCTCTCGTTTCTCTGGCTATGATTAATGCTTTCAGAAATCTCTCGCTTCTCTAGCTATGATTAGTGCTTTCAGAAATCTCTCGTTTCTCTAGCTATGATTGGTGCTTTCAGAAATCTCTGGCTTCTCTGGCTATGATTAGTGCCATACAGAAAATTTGCGCTTCTCTAGCTATGATTAGTGCTTCCAGAAATCTCTTGCTTCTCTAGCTATGATTAGTGCTTCCAGAAATCTCTTGCTACTCTAGCTATGATTAGTGCCATACAGAAACCTTGCGCTTCTCTAGCTATGATTAGTGCCATACAGAAACCTTGCGCTTCTCTAGCTATGATTAGTGCTTCCAGAAATCTCTTGCTTCTCTAGCTATGATTAGGGCTTCCAGAAATCTCTTGCTTCTCTAGCTATGATTAGTGCTTCCAGAAATCTCTTGCTACTCTAGCTATGATTAGTGCTTCCAGAAATCTCTTGCTACTCTAGCTATGATTAGTGCTTCCAGAAATCTCTTGCTTCTCTAGCTATGATTAGTGCCATACAGAAACCTCTCGCTTCTCTAGCTATGATTAGTGCTTCCAGATTTTGTTTCTTGTTGATCATGCCATCTGTGGGTATTCATCTTATTGATAATGTGTATATTGCTGCATTAACGCATTTGGTTATTTTCTGTACTGACAGCCGGGAGTAGGCTGTTGTCGATCTTTGGTAATAACTGACAGACGCAGTTTTTCCGAGCTGTTTCTTTCATGTCATAACGCTTATGTTTATACAGTATTCCTGGTGGCAGAATGAGAAAGACAGATTCGTGTCGTGGGTTTTGCCTTTTTTTCCCCCTTGTCTTTTATTTTATACGAGCACTCCGACTTTATCTGATCTTCGTAGGTTGCTGTGTAATTTCTTATGTTTAATCCCTAAAGTGTATGGGCAATCCGCTAATTGCCTTCACAATCAGGTTTATTTCATGATATAAAAGACACCTTTAACTAAGATAATTAGGAAATATATGTGTATGAATTTGCTTTTCAAACTATGCCCTGGCAATGACATATAGCATCCTCTTTTCCAATTTAAATTGTCAAGTGCGCTCATAAGTTCTCGATTTGACAATGTTGGAATCCACATTTACCTTGCGTTCGATTCCCACAGGACTAGAAATACGATATCGCATACCCTAAGATAATTAATCAGTGAGTTAGATTATTTTAGAGTGAGGCGGGGAGTCGATCGTTTCACACTAGACTCGGTCCGCTGGCGAATACCGTAACTTAGCGCTGTTGCAACTCTCAATGATAACCAAACGGGGATTAAAAGTACACACAATTCGATTCTTAAACTTTGCAAATATTATATAATACTATATGCTACATGCATATCAACTATACTAACCACATCGGCAGCGTTTCATATATATAGATATATAAACTATCTGTGCGGCATTTTTCCATTACTGGGGTATGTACGGGGGAACTTATAGGGCAGGAGAATGAAGGCCGTTTGTCCTGACCAGTCGCTTCGAGGTGTTGTGAGTTTTTATTTCACTCTCGATAGAAATAAACTTTAGACCCCATCGGAATTCGAACCCTCATTCGGAGCACTACGAGTTCTCGATCTGTCCACTTGCTCTCCATACATACACACACCACACTCACACGCCACACACACCACCACACACACAAACCACACACACACATCACACACAAACCACACTCAGACTTATGATAAAGAGACCTTATGAAAAACTAATAATAATCCAATTCGGAATATGAAGTTCGCATTTCACACATGACGTGCTATGTGTGAGAGAGAAAAGGGCCTCTTGTTTTCCAACTGCGTGAACTACGAGTTTTAGGGCAAGCTGTGGTGTCAGAATATTTCGAGGTTCGTATTGTTTTGGCTTAGCTTGGCATAACCTGTTCAAACATTGACAAAAATAAGTCTTTGGTGTTACCGGTGGCGTTTATTTGCCAAGAGGAAGATCTTCTACAATGTTGGTAACAAAAGTGAATAGCCATGTTCCAAACTAAGAGAAGCTGTTCACAGACTAGAGACATGTTGATGAAAACAACGCTCACATGCAGCAAGCGACAGTTTAAGTGTTATTGTTGCTTTATTTAAGTTTGGACATTTTTTATCCTGCGATTGGACACGTCCCGTCCAGCCAAAGATGTACAGGTTATATTTTGACGTTTTATCTATGGGAACAAAATAAAAATAACACATATACAAAAATAAAGGACTCAGCCTTAATAGCAAAAAGACAGAGGTAATGGTAACATAAAGAAAAAGACATCACCCCAGTGCAAAATAAAGACAAGTGGAACAATATTAAAACAGGTAAATGAGTTTAAATATTTGGGAACTTTTGTTAACCTCAGACGGAAGATGTACAAAAGAGGTGAGATGTAGAATGGCTCAGGCAAAAGCAGCTTTCCAAAAAATGAGGAAGATACTATGCAATCCATTTTTGACAATAGAAACAAGAAAAAGAGTTCTTAAATGTTACGTAGAGCCAGTCTTAACATGTGGATGCGAGTATATATATATGACAATAGGACAACAGACAAGAAAATCACTGGAGTCTGTAGAAATGTGGTTTTACAGAAGAATGTTGAGAATTCCATGGACAGCTAAGAAGAGTAATGAAGATGTTCTGAGAGAGGTCAAAGCAAAAAGAGAGCTAATTTCCAATATTAGGAAGAAACAATCATCATTTTTTGGCCATGTAATGAGAAGAGAACAACTTGAATATATTGTAACAACTGGAAAAATTGAGGGACGAAGAGATAGAGGGAAGCAAAGAGAAAAAATAACAGACAGCTTAAGAGAATTGCTTGGCAGAAGGTCAACAACAGAAATGATAAATAGCTGCCGAGATCGATAGTTGTGGAGAGACATGATGACCGGTACTTGATGATGATCTATGGGAACCAAATATTGTCATTAAAGCTCTTATGAAAGACATTTGCGCAAGAAATAGCCTGTCTGCTTGGGGATGGGGTGGGGGGATGGGTGGATTAACATTGAGAAGCGCTGGCCAATCAAAATAACTCTTCATGTATTTGATTCCATATTTAGTAAAGAGCAACAATATAACATTCAGAAATATAAATAATTCATTCACCTTGAGGGCTTATGTTTATCCACTATAATTATATGTTGTGAGTAACGATGATGGCGGTCAAGAAATTGTAAGTTTCGTATTTGTGATTTTTTGTTTTCTTTTTCATCATCATCATTGAGAGCCGTCTCCGCATCGATTGTTGGTTAACCTGGAGCGCCATTCCGCTCTGTCTCTAGCTTTGATGGTGCATGTTATCATAGGTTGACTTGTCCATCGGTCGATGTTATTCGTCCATGTTAGAATTTCTCTCCATGACTTTCTTTGCAATAGTGCGTGATGAGGTTCCTGTCTCTTTCACGGTGGTCAGCCATCTTCGTCTTTCGTGTCCTGAATATGCCTCTTGTGTACCACACACTTTGCTGTTTTCGCTTTCTGAGCTGTTGATCATTTCCGATTTTTTCGCCCCATCCACAGTCACAAGACGTTGTACATTCGGGAAGGACATTTCCGGTAGGCGCCATTGTTGTCAAAATAGATTTCCTTTTTAATTGCAGAAATATATGTAAAACAAACTTTTTATCTCCCTTTAATATTTAAACGCAATGATGTGCTCACATAATATATAACAGCAAAAAGAATGAATATATCAATGTTGTCTGTATGTTATTTTTAAGCCGCATGTAAAAATGTCATCAGAATAGTTTGACAAACAAAGTTAACAATAAAGAAAGACTCCGTGGGAAGAATAAAGTAATGCCCACATTCAGAGCAGGAAAGTGATGAAGATTGACAAGACATTTAATGAGAATAGATCTACAATTTACGTGAAAATTTGACATGTAGGAAACTCAACAATGAATGCGAAAGAGAAACAGAGGCAGAGAAAAAAAAGTCACAGAAAAAAAAAAAGGGAGAAAGATGAAGAGAGACAGAGGGGGGGGGGGAGGAATAAAAAGACACAGAGGGAGAAAGACAGAGGGAGAGAGACAGAGGGTGAGTAAATACAGAGCGAGAGAGACAGAGAGAGGAAAGGGAGACAAAGAAAGACAGAGAAAGACAGAGAAACAGGAGAGAAAGATCGTGAGAGGGAAAAATAGGACAAAATAAACAAAGAAAGAGGGAGAGAGATAAGGAGAAAGAGACAGAGAAAAAGTCACAGAGAGATGGAGAGAAAGACAGAGAAAACGGAGAAAAATACACGTTGAGGGAGAAAGAGGGGGAGAGAGGCAGAGAAAGACAGTGAAAGACAGAGAAAAAGACAACGACAGAGGGAGAAATAGACAGAGAGGGACAAATCTAGACATAGAAAGAGAGAGATGGGGTGAAAGACAGTGAGGGACACGTTGAGATAGAGAGAGAGAGAGAGAGAGAGAGAAATAACAATAGAGAGAGAGAAGGAGTAAAACAATTGGTGGAGAATAGTAGAAGCGAGAATATGCACAGCGTGAGCCAAACTTAGAGCACCACAAAAATTGTAACTTCGGAATCTGCAAACTGGAAAGATGTGTTGCCATTACGCAAGACGCCAATGCACAATGTATTTCAGCCATTGAGATTTTATTGTACTGATAATATATAGTTAAGGTGAATGGGCAAGCACAAAATGGATAACACGTAGTCAGTCATTGGACAGTAATTTGGAACCAAAGTTTGAATGACAGCCGCCAGTTAAATGTTAAACACGCGGTCGTCTTAAACACGGAGTAACAAAAGACGATGTTTAATACGTATACAGAGGTGAAGGTTATACAGCAACATCGCTTTGTCAAACAGATCTTTATCAGAGACCATTAACAACATGAAAGGGAGCCGCGATAGTTCAGTGGTTAGTGAACTGGACTACAAAGGACAAGGGGTAGGGCTCGATCCCAACCGACGGCTTCCGTTTTCACCTAGCCTTTAATGGGTACTGGATTTGTTTCTGGGAAAATAAAGCAGCACGGGCGTAAAACCGACCACATTACTCCAGAAATCATGTGCTGAAGGTCTGTAAAATTTATGGTCGCTAACACCATATTCCCTATACACCACTTGGCGTGCCGGGGCACTTTACTTTTTTTTTTACTACAACTACATTGGATATACCAGTGATGAAAAATGTAAAATTCAAATAAACAAAAGAATAGGAATGGCAGAAAGTAATTGTAATGCCGTTAAATTTATACTAATATCAAAACAAATAACACCAGAGCTAAAACTAAGAACAACAAAATGTTATATCTTCTCAACATGCCTGTGTGGTGCAGAAACATGGACATTTATACAAGAAAGTAGAATCGAAAATTGAAGCCTTTCAAATGGGGATTTATAGAAGGATAGGAATAATTGGATGGAAAGAAAAGAAAACATATGATAAAGTCTTAAAACAACTAAAAATGTAAAAGAGAACTACTAACACAATTCAAACAAGACAAATGAGATATTTGGGGCATGTTAAAAGAAACAACAGTCTACTAAAAGTAATATTGGAAGGGAAAATACAAGGTAAAAGAGGCAGACCAAGACTAACATGGACGAGTAACATCAAAAGATGGACAAGTCAACCTATGACAATCTGCACCATCAAAGCAAGAGACAGGGTGGAATGGTGCTCCAAGGTAGCCAACTTTCGATGCGGAGACGGCACTCAATGTTGATGACGATCATTAAAAAAAAAATCACCGCATGTGGTAGTGAGCTTTGAACCCTGGTCCTTCGTTTCCAGGGGCCGACGTCGTACCTCTAGACTTCCCAGCCCCAACGATGGGACGTGATGTCATACTTGCGCTGCCGTTCAAGAACGACGAAGATGTTCTCTACCCCACACATCCCGGCCGGCATCAGAAAGGTACAGAAACGATTAGAGAATTGCATCGTATGTAGGGTTGAAGTGATGAACTAAAGTACACACCAGTTTTCAAGTCCCTCCCATAACTATTTCACAATAAAGTGCAAAACTTTTCATTTTGACTGACACACACCCCCCCCCCCCCCTCCTTCCACTTCCACCCCACCCGATAAAGAAACCTTGATCCTACGATGAATCAACTAACCTTCACCGATTGACCAATGACCCGGATGAGAATAATTTGCTTAACAAACTGTTGAGTATGCATGAAAAAAAAAATTGATCGATGACGTCACTACGACAAGCCCTCAGGTTGATCAGTAAGTAAAAATAGCTAAGTTTACGCTGTGTAGAGATGTGATCGTTGAAGCAGCAAAATCATTGTTTACTGACATCACAGCCCATAATCGTGAGGCTATTTTCTGATAGTTAAGCTTCATTCTACCCGTTAGTAAAAATTAACACTTGACTTCAAGCGTTATAACTATTGTATCAGGGGGGAAGGGGGGATATTGATCCGTTAAAAAAAAATATTAATAATGTGGTTTTGTGTTCTACGGTTAACGATTTGTAACCATCTTCGACATTGTATTGGATTCAACTACACATTCTAAGACGGCTGTGCCGAACTCACGAAGTCAAAGACGAGAGACAGCCTGCGGAAAAAAAATAAAGAGAGGAAGACATCTTCTACACTACAAAGACTTCTGTAAACGTGAAATGATATGAATATTATGTAATTCTAAAAAAAATATCTACATAAATTTGCAAAGCTGCGTCCAAACTGGCGAGCAGTGGAGTCTGCCATATACACCGAATTCCGTCTCTGGAATGCCATAACATAACAATCGTATATGTCGTTCTCTATATGGTAAATACAATAAAAGTATACAGATAGATAAAAATATTAAGTGTAAACTTGTAGTGATCAACATTAGTCACATACATTAGAATAATTATAAATCAAGACACTTTGTGGTGGTGTATTATCTTCTTTTCTTATCCAATTCTCTTAAATCCTTTCTGGTGTCGATTAAGACACAATCTCTAACTCTCGTTCCTTGGCGGACTCTTCCATGACCTGTGATGCAGATATTGTCACAGCCCGATCCATCCTATTTTACCTCTACATCAAGTTCTGTGCCCTTCTTCTCACTTTGTACGTGTCTTGTATAGTTCGGAATCTCAAAGTATTCTTTCCTGATAGGCAAACTCAGTTTTGCTACTGTTGTCGTTATGTAAACATGTAAAATACCCCCGTCACGCCAAGTGAGGTAAGGTGAGAATTGTTGGAGGACACGACTGCCCACGACAACCGGTTTGACACATGATGATAATGATGATGATGATGATGATGATGATAATGATAATGATGATGATGATGATGATAAGAAAGCGATGTGTGGAAGGCTGCAGGTTATGCAGTTCCAGTCTAGATATCCAACATTCCCTGCTAATAGCTAGTATGTTGAGCGTAGCTCTTTCCTTATTCTATTTCAAATCAACGGTTCGTCCGACTGCATGAAAACGGTGTTTATAATTTGCCCTAGTCATACCCTCCGCCGGCAATCATTCATTGTCAGGCGCAACAGGTGTTGATTTTTTTGTGCAGAGGCGTGGACAGGGGTAGACGTAGGAGAGAATCAAACACCCGATAAAAATAAACGGCATTTTAAAGAAAAGGTCGGCCCGGGGGGAGGGGAGGGGGGAGATTGTGTAGCCATTTACAGATATACGCAAATTAGGAACTGATAAAGAAAAACATATTTGAAATGTTTCCTTCTCATCATCATCATAATCAGCATCATGTGCCATACCGGTTGGCGTAGACGATCACGTCCTTTTACAATCTTCTATCCACAGTCATCATCATCATCGAGTGCCATCTCCGCATTTAAGGTTGGCTACCATGGAGCGCCATTCTGCTCTGTCTCTTGCTTTGATGGTGCAGGCTGTCATAGGCTGGTTTGTCCATCGTTGATGTACTCGTCCATGTTAGTCTTGGTCTGCCTCTGCCTCTTTTACCTTGTATTTTCCCCTCCAGGATTACTTTTAGTAAGCTGTTGTGTCTTTTAACACGGCCCAAAAATCGCATTTGTCTTGTTTAAATTGTGTTTAGTAGTTCTCTTTTCATTTTTATTTGTTTTAAGACTTCATCGTTTCTTTTCTATTCATCCATCCAATTCTACCTATTCTTATATATATCCACATTTCAAAGGCTTTAATTCTCTGTTCTGTTTTCTTGTGTAATGCCCATGTTTCTGTACCATATAGGAATGTTGAGAAGACATAACATTTTGCTATTCTTAGTTTTAGCCCTGGTGTTATTTGTTTTGATGTTAGTATGTTCTTCATGACATTAAAATTACTTTTTGCTATCCACAGTGTACCGTATCAATTCTGTTCGCTGTTTTCTATGCCATGACACCAAGCTATATAAGTATTTTCTATCTCAGTGCCGCTCATTCCCTGTATTTTGCCTGTTGTAACCTTCTCATCACAGGATTAAAACAAAAAAAAAACGATTGTTATGTTCGTGTGTACATTAGGCAAACAAACGAGTGGCAGTTAAACTGGATGCAAACTCGCCTACTAGCGAGTGCAAGTTTAAATCATTTGGTTGAAACGTCACGTCCCTCCACAACCACTATCACCGCCTGAAGTACCCATTCATATTGGTCGCTATCTTGGCTCAATTATTATCGGAATGTGTTGCGCAATTTTTGTAAACTTTCAGCCCGGTGCATCCGTTATCAGCACAATTTTGTTTGGGAATTCTTCCCTAGCCCCTAGTTCTCCTTCTCTTTTCTGCTAGACGCAAGTTACTTACTGTCAATCAAACATTTATACCCTAGGAAGACAAGCTAACCAGACAAATGTGTCTTCCTTATCTTAGAGATTGTACCAGTTTCGCTAGAAGCTTAGTATTAATGGTAGTAAAGTAAAGTAAAGTGCCCCCGTCACGCCAAGTTGCGTATCGGGAATATGGTGTTAGTGACCATATATTTTACAGACCTTCGGCACATGATTTTTTTTTTTTTTTTTTTTTTTTTTTGGGGGGGGGGGGGGGGGGGGTAATATGGTCGGTATTACGCCCGTGCCGCTTTACTTTCCCAGAAAAAAATCCGGTACCCATTATAGGCTGGGTTAACCCGGAAACCGTCTGTTGTGATAGAACCCTACCTCTTATTAATGATAGTGCTTGTGTTTATTTAAAGAGATAATGTTAGTCATTGTCTAATTATGTTTGTCGTCGTTTAATTATAATTTTTGTCATTGTTTAGTTATAATGTTTATCATTGTTTACTTTTATGTTTGTAATTGTTTAAATATGATGTTTGTCATTGTTTAATTATAATGTGTACCATTGTTTAATTATAATGTTTATCATTGTTTAAATATAATGTTTATCATTCTTTCTTCTTCTTCTACCTTTTTAGCTCCCTGTGGAGAATAGGTCTTCAACAAACACTTTCCAAGTCGTTCTTTTTTTTGCCATTCTTTTAAGATCATTCCATGTCTTCCCCATCATCTTCATCTCTGCTGCTATCTGTCTTCTCCAAGAATTCCTTGGTCTTCCTCTTTGTCTTTTCCCCTGGGGATTCCAAAAAGGGCCTGTTGTGTAATACGCTCAGTTGGCTTCCGTAGTGTGTGTCCTATTCAGCGCCATCGTCTTCGCTGTATCTCTTTATCCACTGGTATTTGACTGGTACATTTCCATAATTCTATGTTAGTGATTTTGTCCTGCCATTTCCATCCTTTTGTCCTGCGTAAGCATCCATTAATGAAAGTCTGTATCTTCATGATTGTCAATTTTGTTGTTCTCCATGTTTCACAGCCATATAATATGACTGACTTAACATTTGAGTTGAAAATTTTTATTTTTGTATTTAACCTAATTTCTTTGGATTTCCATATGTTTCCCAGTGCAATGAAAGCTCCTCTTGCTTTTGAAATCCTTATTTTGGTATCATTTTCTGTTCCTCCCTCTTTATATTACTGCCCAGATATATGTAAGATTGAACATCTAATAGAGGTATTTCTCCTAGTTTTATTTGGTTATTGCCAACTGCATTAATTCTCATACTGTTGGTCTTATCTCTATTAATCTTCAGACCTAGCTGTTGTGATCTCTCATCAAGTATGCTCATTTTATCCTGCATCTGTTGATGGCTGTGTGATAGGAGAGCTATGTCATCAGCAAAGTCTAAATCATCAAGTTGTTTGGTCAGTGACCACTGGATTCCATTTCTTTTGTCTTGAGTTATTTTCATAATCCAATCTATGGCCAGTAGAAAGAGAAATGGAGACAGAAGGCATCCCTGCCTTACTCTTGTTCTTATTTCAAATGCTTCTGTAAGCTGTTCTTCATGCACCACATTACATTTCGTTCCTTCATACATTGTTTTTATCAGGAATGTTTATCATTGATTAATTATAACATTCTATCTACCTATCTATTGTCCTTCCGAGCCGAAGACGGCACATAGGGCAGAATCACAATCTCAAAAAAAAAAAAAAAAGAAACTTTGCATGCCAAAGTAGCACATATTCAAGAGTCTAAAATATATGACGCTGTTTCCATAACAGTACTTTTTACAATGACAGCTTGTCAAGCCATCGATCAAACTCCTTAGTTGCCTCTTACGACATGTCTGGAAGGTCACAGTGTCACTATTCTTTACTTCCCTCATAATGAGGCCCCGGTAACACACAGGAAATTATAATGTTAGTCATTGTTTAATTATAATGTTAGTCATTGTTTAATTATAATGTTAGTCATTGTTTAATTATAATGTTAGTAATTGTTTAATTATAAAGTTAGTCATTGTTTAATTATAATGTTAGTCATTGTTTAATTATAATGTTTGTTATTGTTTAATTATAATGTTAGTCAGTGATTAATTATAATGTTAGTCATTGATTAATTATAACGTTAGTCATTGTTTAATTATAATGTTAGTCACTGATTAATTATAACGTTAGTCATTGTTTAATTATAATGTTAGTCATTGATTAATTATAACGTTAGTCATTGTTTAATTATAATGTTAGTCACTGATTAATTATAATGTGTGTTGCTGTTTAATTATATTGTTTGTCACTCTTTAAAAGCATTGTGATCGTTTCATGATATTATTTATTGTTTACATACTATTCGAGTGTCCACAAACAATATCCTTTTCCCCCTTCGTTGCTTCCTTTCTGGCTTCTCTGTACCAGGAACCAGGGTATCTCAGTGGTTAGTGAACTTGACTACTAATGACAAGAGTCCGGGTTCGATCCTGATTAACACTGCCTTAAATGAGTACCGTAATTTTTTATGGGAAATAAAAGCGGCACAGGCGTAATATTGACCAGATTACCCCAAAAATGGGAGCCGCGATAGCTCAGTGGTTAGTGAACTGGACTACAAAGGACAAGAGGTAGGGTTCGATTCCAACCGACGGCTTCCGGGTTCACCCAGCCTTTAAAGGGTACCGGATTTTTTTTTCTGGGAAAGTAAAGCGGCACGGGCGTAATACCGACCACATTACCCCTAAAAATCAGGTGCCGAAGATCTGTAAAATATATGGTCACTAACACCATATTCCCTATACGCCACTTGGCGTGACGGGGTTACTTTACTTTACTTTACTACCATTAATACTAAGCTTCTAGCGAAACTGATACAATCTCTAGGATAAGTAAGACACGTTTGTCTGGTTAGCATGTCTTCATAGGGTATAAATGTATGATTGACAGTAAGTAACTTGCGTCTAGCAGAAAAGAGAAGGAGAACTAGGGGCTAGGGTAGAAGTCCCAAACAAAACTGTGCTGATAACGGATGCACCGAGCTGAAAGTTTACACTAACACCATATTCCTATACGCCACTTCGCGTGAAGGGGACACTTTTTTACTCCAAAAATAAAGTGCTGAAGATCGATTAGATCGCAGAGAGAGATCGATTAAAAAACCAAACACCACATTCCTTATGCACCAGGTGGAATGGCAGTTCTCTTTTCTTGTATTTTCTTTCTCTGCTCAAGCAGTGTTAACTTGCTGTGGTCTTAATTTAATATGTTTTGTCTTCAGTTAATCGGTGGCGATGTTTACAAAGTTATCGATAAGAAGTTTAAATAGTTCAAAATTTTAATGAGAAAATGACCTCACATTGAAATCCCTTCGATCAGGATCGACCTAGTGGCCCATCAACCACTGAGCTAACGTGGATCTCTTGTCTATCTATTGTCCTTTCGAGCTGAAGAAAGGGCAGCAACTCTAGACTTCATGTGTCCAACAATCTTTGTTATCAAGCATCAGATCTTGCACAAAACCCGCAATATATGTCGCAACACAACTCTAGACTTCATGTGTCCAACAATCTTTGTTATCAAGCATCAGATCTTGCACAAAACCCGCAATATATCTCGCAACACAACTCTAGACTTCATGTGTCCAATAATCTTTGTTATCAAGCATCAGATCTTGCACATGACCCGCAATATATCTCGCCACACAACTCTGTTCTCAGCGAGTTTCTCAATCTCTGCGATTGAGCTGATGCCTGCTGGTGCTGCCTTTCGCCACAGTGTTCTTTTCAGTATTTCTCTAGGTCTGCCTCTTTTTATATTACCCTCTGGATCACATGTGAGGGTCTGCTTTGAGAAACTCTTGTTGTGTCTTTTCATCACATGGCCAACATATGACCACCTTCTTTTGATTATAGATATTTTTGGATGCTTTGCTCTTGCTTCTGTACTAGTCTTAACATCATTCCATGGTAAACGAAGTACTTTCAAATTGTTTTCTAATGCATCCAGTTTATTTTTTATCATTTACAGTTTTCCAGCTATGGTATGAGTAAGTCATGTGGATAACTCATTTTATTTGAAAATCCTGAACTTTATTTTTATGCTAAGTAATTTTGATTTCCATATTTTGTCAAGGTTTCTGAAAGTAATTCCTGCCCTCGATATTCTGATTTTCATTTCTTTATTTGTGTATCCTTCTTGATGAATCCATTTCACTTATAATAAAGTGATGATGATTTTAGAAACATATTTAAGGTGGGCAACATTAATTAAAGAGCCTTATTAATGGCTCTTTGATCCATAGGCCACGACGTGGTTAGATTGATCGACCACGATTAACAGAAAAACGACTGTATTCTCGGTAACTCTAATTTTGGTTACATTTAAAATCAAATCGGTATACGCCCCTGAATTTGTATATCAAAAGCAGCCAATCATTGATGTTGCGACGAAGTTTACTTTGACTGAATATCTCCTTGTTCGTTAAAAATTATTTCTATTTTCCCTTATATTTGCTCTTCTAAAAAGTCCTTCTGTGTTCCGAATTTAGCACAGGCAATTTTGAAGGCTTTATGATTGTAAAAGATTAAACATTTCCCCTGGATTTAGTCAGCCATGTTGAAGAATGCAGGTCGCTGGTTGGAAATAATTCATGTGGGAACAGTTCGAGAGAGTGTCGTAGTATCTAGATTTGATAGCTGACTCAATACAGCTCTAGCTTCGTGTCGCAACGTTTATTCAAGTGGAAAATGAAAGCACTTGGACTCTAACAGCCTGTCTGTGGAGGCCAGTAAGTAAACGTGCATAAAATTGTTTATAATTTACTTCAGCAATTTGTATATGTATGCCTTTGCTTATTTTGGTACATTGTAATTATAAAATACAATATTTTGATTAGCGTTCTATATTAGAACATAGTATAGGGTTAATACATGTGTGTGTGTGTGTGTGTGTTTTATATATATATATATATAGAATAGATCAGTTTGCTAACACAGTAGGACTGAAAATAAATGCAGTGAAAACTAAAATTATGAGGATAAATGCCAAAAGTACACAGAAAGTTACATTCAGAGGAGTGGGACTAGAATAAGTAGATCGCTTGAAGTACATGTGAAGCTATATTTCATCAAATAACGACATCGAGAAAGAGATACCTACAAGAATAAGCATGTTAGCCTATGCATTCAAAAAACTTTGAAACATTTGGCGTTCAGCCAGTTTCCATCTTAGCAACAGGCTTAGAAGTTACAAGTCAAATGTGCAATCCATGCTCCTATATGCAGGGAAAACGTGGAGAATGAACAATAAGATAAAAAGTCGACTAAGAGGATTTGAAGGTCGCTGACTTAAGAAGATTCTAAACAACCGTTGGGATCAACACATTACGAACAAAGAAGTCGACGGAAGATCAGGTATTAGTAACATCAATCAAGTAGTGAGAAGAAGATCAGGTATTAACAACATCAATCAAGTTGTGAGAAGAAGATCAGGTATTAACAACATCAATCAAGTAGTGAGAAGAAGATCAGGCATTAACAACATCAATCAAGTAGTGAGAAGAAGATCAGGTATTAACAACATCAATCAAGTAGTGAGAAGAAGATCAGGTATTAACAACATCAATCAAGTAGTGAGAAGAAGATCAGGCATTAACAACATCAATCAAGTTGTGAGAAGAAGATCAGGCATTAACAACATCAATCAAGTAGTGAGAAGAAGATCAGGCATTAACAACATCAATCAAGTTGTGAGAAGAAGATCAGGTATTAACAACATCAATCAAGTAGTGAGAAGAAGATCAGGTATTAACAACATCAATCAAGTAGTGAGAAGAAGATCAGGTATTAACAACATCAATCAAGTAGTGAGAAGAAGATCAGGCATTAACAACATCAATCAAGTTGTGAGAAGAAGATCAGGCATTAACAACATCAATCAAGTTGTGAGAAGAAGATCAGGCATTAACAACATCAATCAAGTTGTGAGAAGAAGATCAGGCATTAACAACATCAATCAAGAGTGGAAAAGATGACGCTGGAAATGGCTAGACCACATTAATCGAATGTAACGAACCAGAATCCGCACACCATTGGGGCCATTTTCCTCGTGGGCCGATGACGTCACGTAGGACGGAAGTCATAGTTCTCCTTGACGATCTGCTGCTAGTTCTTGTAGTTCTTGATTGTTTCTTAGTCCAATAGTTGAGCTTTCTCTAGTAATTGTTCTGTATAGCGATTCTCTTGGTCTGCCTTGTTTTCCTTTACCAGATGGTGCCCACGTGAATTCCTGGGGGAAGTCTTTCTTTATTAATTCTAGGCACACGACCGATGTATTTCCAACGCCTTCTTCTTATAAAGCTTGACACGTACTCTTGTTTCTATTCATCTCTTATCTGTTCGTTAGAAATGTATTCTTTCCAGTTTATGTTTGAGCATAACTTGCAGAAAAAGACTAAGAAATCAAAGTGGAATAAATGAAGACAATTTATTCAGAGAATGACAGAACTGAAAAACGTGAAGCGGAATTACAAGGTTGCAAAAGAAAACAGAAAAGATAAATGTAGTGTTGAAATTACTCCAAAGACGGGTTGCTGTGAAACGTATCGATTTTCAGTGGCACAAAATACAAATCTTGCTTGACAGTAGCTTAGCATTTATATTTTAGTTATAGTTTAAATTTATTATGCCTCATTCACCAAGAAAATAACTGGAGTCTGTAGAAATGTGGTTTTACAGAAGAATGTTGAGAATACCATGGACAGCTAAAAAGAGTAATGAAGAGGTTCTGAAAGAGGCCAAACAAAACGAGAGCTAATTTTCATTATTAGGAAGAAAGAATCATCATTTTTTGGCCATGTAATGAGAAGAGAACAACTGGAATATATTGTAACAACTGGTAAAATTGAGGGACGAAGAGATAGAGGGAAGCAAAGAGAAAAAATACCAGACAGCTTAAGGGAATGTCTTGGCAGAAGGTCAACAACAGAAATGATAAATATCTGTCGAGATCGAAAATTGTGGAGAGACATGACTACCTACGCCAGTAGGCCCGGTACTTGATGATGATGGTTTCATTAGAAAAACTTTAAAACTGCCTACATAGTGTTCTTGTATGATCATTCAAGTTATTTATGTAGATAGCGGACAATTTAATGTTTTACAGCACGCTGTGTCAGAAATGTCAATTTTTGAAATGTTTCTTCTCGTATGTGTTAGTCTATTACAATATCGCTAACATAAACATTAGTTAAAGCCAGGAAATATTCACATTTTGCCTAACCAATTGAAACCACCCCAATACAATATCGAATTTAAGAGTGAGTCAAATGTTGTGAGTGGAATGTTGTGAGTGGAATGATGTGAGTGGAATGTTGTGAGTGGAATGTCGTGATTGGAATGTCGTGAGTGGAATGTTGTGAGTGGAATGTTGTGAGTGGAATGTTGTGAGTGGAATGTCGTGATTGTAATGTTGTGAGTGGAATGGTGTGAGTGGAATGGTGTGAGTGGAATGTTGTGAGTAGAATGTTGTGAGTGGAATGTTGTGGGTAGATTGTTGTGAGTGGAATGTTGTGAGTAGAATGTTGTGAGTAGATTGTTGTGAGTGGAATGTTGTGAGTAGAATGTTGTGAGTGGAATGTTGTGAGTAGATTGTTGTGAGTGGAATGTTGTGAGTAGAATATTGTGAGTGGAATGTTGTGAGTAGATTGTTGTGAGTGGAATGTTGTGAGTAGAATGTTGTGAGTGGAATGTTGTGAGTAGATTGTTGTGAGTGGAATGGTGTGAGTAGGTTGTTATGAGTGGAATGGTGTGAGTAGATTGTTGTGAGTGGAATGTTGTGAGTGGAATGGTGTGAGTGGAATGGTGTGAGTGGAATGTTGTGAGTAGATTGTTGTGAGTGGAATGTTGTGAGTAGATTGTTGTGAGTGGAATGGTGTGAGTAGGTTGTTATGAGTGGAATGTTGTGAGTAGATTGTTGTGAGTGGAATGGTGTGAGTAGATTGTTGTGAGTGGAATGTTGTGAGTAGAATGTTGTGAGTGGAATGTTGTGAGTAGAATGTTGTGAGTGGAATGTTGTGAGTAGAATGTTGTGAGTGGAATGTTGTGAGTAGAATGTTGTGAGTGGAATGTTGTGGGTAGAATGTTGTGAGTGGAATGTTGTGGGTAGAATGTTGTGAGTGGAATGTTGTGGACTTGAAACATCTTCGCCAGCAAATATTGTCAAAGTTCAAGGGTTTGGTACAAAATATCACTTTAATATACAGACAGTTGTAGGTTAAAATTGTTGATATTACGCCACAAACATACATACATGCATACATACATACATACCTAAATACATACATACATGCATACACACACGCGCGCACACACGCACACAAACGCGCGCGCACACGCACGTGCAGCACGCACATACTCATACTCACATACACATCTAGTCAGATTTGCACCATTTAATTTTTACAACGTTTTTGTTTACACCTTTCTATTATATTTTTATATTCTTCTATTTATACCCGTTTTTGCCACTGCTCCGTTCGCTCGACGACTACTTCTCTTCATCGTCCGCCTTTACAAGTTGGCGTAGATGTTTTGTTGTTTGGTTATTTGGTTTTGTTGTTTACAACCAGCCACAATATCTGCACCTCTGGATTCAAACTTCTGTCCTTGGCACGGCATTTCTGGGCACATATAGCCTTTTCTTTCGATATTTATTCGCCTGCCAAGATTGATAAGGGGAGCCGCGATAGCTCAGTGGTTAGTAAACTGGACTACAAAGGACAAGAGGTAGGGTTCGATCCCAACCGACGGCTTTCGGATCACCCAGCTTTAAAATGGGTACCGGATTTTTTTACGGGAAAATAAAGCAGCACGGGCGTAAAACCGACTACATTACCCCCAAAAATAATGTGCTGAAGGTCTGTAAAATGTATGGTCACTAACACCATATTCCCTATACGCCACTTGGCGTAACGGGAGATCTTTACTTTTTTTTCCAGATTGATAAGTCTGGTTCCATCGATGGTGGAGTTGGATCTTGATCAACAGTTGCCGTTGATGTATATAAATATATTCATTTTAAAATTTGCTTATACAGTTATCATCATCAGATCGCGTGCCCTATGCACAACACAGGCCACCTGAAAGAATCTCTGTCTCTAGTCAGATCTCCCACAGAACGTTGCATTCAGCACAGCCTATTTGAAAGAATCTCTGTCTCTAGTCAGATCTCCCACATAACGTTGCATTCAGTACAGCCTGCTTGAAAGGATCTCTGTCTCTGGTCAGATCTCCCACAGAACGTTGCATTCAGCACAGCCTGTTTGAAAGAATCTCTGTCTCTAGTCAGATCTCCCACAGAACGTTGCATTCAGCACAGCCTGTTTGAAAGGATCTCTGTCTCTGGTCAGATCTCCCACAGAACGTTGCATTCAGTACAGCCTGCTTGAAAGGATCTCTGTCTCTGGTCAGATCTCCCACAGAACGTTGCATTCAGCACAGCCTGTTTGAAAGAATCTCTGTATCTAGTCAGATCTCCCACAGAACGTTGCATTCAGCACAGCCCGTTTGAAAGAATCTCTGTCTCTAGTCAGATCTCCCACAGAACGTTGCATTCAGCACAGCCTGTTTGAAAGAATCTCTGTCTCTAGTCAGATCTCCAACAGAACGTTGCATTCAGCACAGCCTGTTTGAAAGAATCTCTGTCTCTAGTCAGATCTCCCACAGAACGTTGCATTCAGCACAGCCTGTTTGAAAGAATCTCTGTCTCTAGTCAGATCTCCCACAGAACGTTGCATTCAGCACTGCCTGCTTGAAAGAATCTCTGTCTCTGGTCAGATCTCCCACAGAACGTTGCATTCAGCACAGCCTGTTTGAAAGAATCTCTGTCTCTAGTCAGATTTCCCACAGAACGTTGCATTCAGCACATCCTGTTTGAAAGAATCTCTGTCTCTAGTCAGATTTCCCACAGAACGTTGCATTCAGCAAATCCTGTTTGAAAGAATCTCTGTCTCTAGTCAGATCTCCCACAGAACGTTGCATTCAGCACATCCTGTTTGAAAGAATCTCTGTCTCTGGTCAGATCTCCCACAGAACGTTGCATTCAGCACATCCTGTTTGAAGGAATCTCTGTCTCTGGTCAGATCTCCCACAGAACGTTGCATTCAGCACAGCCTGTTAGAAAGGATCTCTGTCTCTGGTCAGATCTCCCACAGAACGTTGCATTCAGCACAGCCTGTTTGAAAGAATCTCTGTCTCTAGTCAGATCTCCCACAGAACGTTGCATTCAGCACATCCTGTTTGAAAGAATCTCTGTCTCTGGTCAGATCTCCCACAGAACGTTGCATTCAGCACAGCCTGTTTGAAAGAATCTCTGTCTCTAGTCAGATCTCCCACAGAACGTTGCATTCAGCACATCCTGTTTGAAAGAATCTCTGTCTCTGGTCAGATCTCCCACAGAACGTTGCATTCAGTACAGCCTGTTTGAAAGAATCTCTGTCTCTGGTCAGATCTCCCACAGAACGTTGCATTCAGTACAGCCTGTTTGAAAGAATCTCTGTCTCTGGTCAGATCTCCCACAGAACGTTGCATTCAGCACAGCCTGTTTGAAAGAATCTCTGTATCTGGTCAGATCTCCCACAGAACGTTGCATTCAGTACAGCCTGTTTGAAAGGATCTCTGTCTCTGGTCAGATCTCCCACAGAACGTTGCATTCAGCACAGCCTGTTTGAAAGAATCTCTGTCTCTAGTCAGATCTCCCACAGAACGTTGCATTCAGCACATCCTGTTTGAAAGAATCTCTGTCTCTGGTCAGATCTCCCACAGAACGTTGCATTCAGCACATCCTGTTTGAAAGAATCTCTGTCTCTAGTCAGATCTCCCACAGAACGTTGCATTCAGTACAGCCTGTTTGAAAGAATCTCTGTCTCTGGTCAGACCTCCCACAGAACGTTGCATTCAGCACAGCCTGTTTGAAAGAATCTCTGTCTCTAGTCAGATCTCCCACAGAACGTTGCATTCAGTACAGCCTGTTTGAAAGGATCTCTGTCTCTGGTCAGATCTCACACAGAACGTTGCATTCAGCACAGCCTGTTTGAAAGAATCTGTCTCTAGTCAGATCTCCCACAGAACGTTGCATTCAGCACAGCCTGTTTGAAAGAATCTCTGTCTCTGGTCAGATCTCCCACAGAACGTTGCATTCAGTACAGCCTGTTTGAAAGAATCTCTGTCTCTGGTCAGATCTCCCACAGAACGTTGCATTCAGCACATCCTGTTTGAAAGAATCTCTGTCTCTGGTCAGATCTCCCACAGAACGTTGCATTCAGCACATCCTGTTTGAAAGAATCTCTGTCTCTGGTCAGATCTCCCACAGAACGTTGCATTCAGCACAGCCTGTTTGAAAGAATCTCTGTCTCTGGTCAGATCTCCCACAGAACGTTGCATTCAGCACAGCCCGTTTGAAAGAATCTCTGTCTCTAGTCAGATCTCCACAGAACGTTGCATTCAGCACAGCCTGTTTGAAAGAATCTCTGTCTCTGGTCAGATCACCTACTTCTTATGTTGTCATGTGCAAGTTTCTGTAATGTTTTAAAACTAATTTCTTCTTGTTCTTGTTCTGTCCCTGTCTCGTTTTTTTCTGGCAACATGCCTTCCACTATTGTTCTTTCCAGTCCTTTGTCTTTGACGTAGCCATAATACAATTTGGTCGAAATAGAATGTACCTTTTAATAAATAATTGTCGACCCCACTGTTGTGATATGAGGCTCCTTTATAATAGAAGTATGCATTACCTCACAGTTTTTAATTTTACCTGACTAAAGATTCAATAGACCTGAAGACAGTACAGAGCTACAACTACCTGGACATACTATAACTAATGATGGAAAATGTAAAATTGAAATAAACGAAAGAATAGGTATGGCAAAAAGTAATTTTAATGCCATGAAAAATATGCTAACAACAAAACAAATATCAACAGGGCTGAAACTAAGAATGGCAAAATGTTACGTCTTCTCAGTATTCCTGTATGGTGCAGAAACATGGACATTAGACAATAAAACAGAACAGAATATTGAAGCCTTTGAAATGTGGATTTATAGAAGAATAGGTAGAATTGGATGGAATGAAAAGAAAACAAACGATGAAGTTTTAAAATAACTGAAAATAAAAAGAGAACTACTAAATACAATTAAGACAAGACAAATGAAATTTTTGGGGCACGTTAAAAGACACAACAGCCTACTAAATGTAATATTAGAAGGAAAAATACAAGGTAAAAGAGGCAGAGGCAGACCAAGACTAACATGGACGAGTAACATCAAAAGATGGACACGTCAATCTATGACAGCCTGCACCATCAAAGCAAGAAACAGAGTAGAATGGCGATCCATGGTAGCCAACCGTCGTTGCGGAGAAGGCACTCGATGATGATGATGACAGATTCAATATTAGCGCACTTCGTGACACGGCAGATGCCTATTCTGAAGATAACAGCAACAAAGACGTCATTGTTCCGATCTCTCATTTCAATCCAAATTTGTGTGTATGTGTACGGCTGGTATTTCAACGTAAACGTTTATGCTTCAGTTACAAACGGTGCTTCTTACAAGCACACACTGGTCACCTGGATTTTAAAAAATAGAAAGAAAGGGGTGTTAGTGAGCCCTAGTCTTTCTCGTTTTATGCCTTTTTATTTATTTGTCTTCATTGTTTTTTTCATTAACCATGGAATCTTAAGGGTTTTTCTGTAACATTTTGTTCTAAATGGATCGATTTTCTGCTCTGTTGTTTCAGAGATTGTCCATGATTCACAACCATATATTTATTCAATTAGTTTAGTCTAAATTCACAATTGTTTGAAACAAGACTCAGAACTGAAACTCTTTTCTCTCTATATATTTATATATTTATATATCTTATTGTATCTCATGTCCTCTCGGCGTCAAGCGAGATGCAAGGTACATAACTCTAGCTTTGTTCTTCTGGTAGTCCCAACGGTTGTCATGGGACAGATGTTGTAGACTTCCGTTGATGTTGGTGCTCTGTCTTAGTCTGGACCTGCATCGAACTTCACGCCTTTCTTCCCTTGAAGTCTTGAACAACTTTCTCACAAAAATGGCCAGAGACAACACCGCTGGGAAAGAAGACCTACATAATTGTAAAATCGTCAAAATTGAGATATTTAGAACTGTAATTGAGAAGACCCATCACAATACTCTCACAGTCTAACTAAATATTCGGCATTTATCTTTATTTAAAGATTCACCAAAGTCGAAAACCTGAAGTTAAGGCAGGAGCATTCATGCTTCAGGAGAAACAAACGATGTGTAGATTAGATCTTAGTTTTAGTCTTATTACGATGTGTAGATCAGATCTTAGTTTTAGTCTTATTACGATGTGTAGATTAGATCTTAGTTTTAGTCTTATTACGATGTGTAGATTAGATCTTAGTTTTAGTCTTATTACGATGTGTAGATTAGATCTTAGTTTTAGTCTTATTACGATGTGTAGATTAGATCTTAGTTTTAAACTTATTACGATGTGTAGATTAAATCTTAGTTTTAGTCTTATTACGATATGTAGATCAAATCTTAATTTTACTCTTAGTACGATATGTAGATCAAATCTTAGTTTTACTCTTAGTACGATATGTAGATCAAATCTTAGTTTTACTCTTAGTACGATATCTAGATCAAATCTTAGTTTTACTCTTAGTACGATATGTAGATCAAATCTTAGTTTTACTCTTAGTACGATATGTAGATCAAATCTTAGTTTTACTCTTAGTACGATATGTAGATCAAATCTTAGTTTTACTCTTAGTACGATGAGTTGATCAAATCTTAGTTTTACTCTTAGTACGATGAGTTGATCAAATCTTAGTTTTACTCTTAGTACGATATGTAGATCAAATCTTAGTTTTAGTCTTAGTACGATATGTAGATCAAATCTTAGTTTTACTCTTAGTACGATATGTAGATCAAATCTTAGTTTTAGTCTTAGTACGATATGTAGATCAAATCTTAGTTTTAGTCTTAGTACGATATGTAGATCAAATCTTAGTTTTACTCTTAGTACGATATGTAGATCAAATCTTAGTTTTACTCTTAGTACGATATGTAGATCAAATCTTAGTTTTAGTCTTAGTACGATATGTAGATCAAATCTTAGTTTTACTCTTAGTACGATATGTAGATCAAATCTTAGTTTTACTCTTAGTACGATATGTAGATCAAATCTTAGTTTTAGTCTTAGTACGATGAGTTGATCAAATCTTAGTTTTACTCTTAGTACGATGAGTTGATCAAATCTTAGTTTTACTCTTAGTACGATATGTAGATCAAATCTTAGTTTTAGTCTTAGTACGATATGTAGATCAAATCTTAGTTTTAGTCTTAGTACGATGAGTTGATCAAATCTTAGTTTTAGTCTTAGTACGATGAGTTGATCAAATCTTAGTTTAGTCTTAGTACGATATGTAGATCAAATCTTAGTTTTAGTCTTAGTACGATATGTAGATCAAATCTTAGTTTTAGTCTTAGTACGATGAGTTGATCAAATCTTAGTTTTAGTCTTAGTACGATGAGTTGATCAAATCTTAGTTTTAGTCTTAGTACGATATGTAGATCAAATCTTAGTTTTAGTCTTAGTACGATATGTAGATCAAATCTTAGTTTTAGTCTTAGTACGATGAGTTGATCAAATCTTAGTTTAGTCTTAGTACGATGAGTTGATCAAATCTTAGTTTTAGTCTTAGTACGATATGTAGATCAAATCTTAGTTTTAGTCTTAGTACGATATGTAGATCAAATCTTAGTTTTAGTCTTAGTACGATGAGTTGATCAAATCTAAGTTTTAGTCTTAGTACGATGAGTTGATCAAATCTTAGTTTTAGTCTTAGTCTTAATTTAGTCGTTGGATTGTCTTCATTGGACAAGAAGTTTATAAATGATCTATAAGATCACCTTGACGACTAACCCCGCTGTGTTAAGCGACTGAGAAATATTAGTCCTTCTCTATTTCCGCTCTAACTCTTTTGAATTTAGACAACGACCCTCTTGTCTCGAATATCCGACAATCACACCAAGGCTACAGATTAATCACGAACATCACTTGAATCTTCATCGCGTCCTCTTTAGTAAGTAATAGGAAACTGTTTATAGAGAGCTTCTCAGCAGGAGACAATCTCATTATCAAAAGAAGCGCTCGTTGAGCAAGTGTTTCTACCCTTTAGCTTTTTGACATTCTGAGGGAGGTGGGCCTGCCTGGGTCATGACTCCCATGCGCCGATCTTCTGCTGTGTTGACTCTAAAGCTTACAATATATCTTCTTCTACCTTTCAGCTCCCTGTGGAGCATAGGTCTTCAACAAACACTTTCCAAGCCGTTCTGTTTCTTGCCATTCTTTTAAGATCAGTCCATGTCTTATCCATCGTCTTCATCTCTGCTTCTATCTGTCTTCTCCAAGAATTCTTTGGTCTTCCACTTTGTCTTTTCCCTTGGGGATTCCATAAAAGGGCTTGTTGTGTAATACTCTCAGTTGGCTTCGGCAGCGTGTGTTCTATCCAGCGCCATCGTCTTCGCTGCATCTCTTTATCCACTGGTATTTGACTGGTACATTTCCATAATTCTATGTTAGTGATTTTGTCCTGCCATTTAAATCCTTTTATTCTTCGTAAGCATCCATTAATGAAAGCCTGTATCTTCGTGATTGTCAATTTTGTTGTTCTCAATGTTTAACTGCCATATAATAGACTGACTTAACATTTGAGTTGAAAATGTTTATTTTTGCATTTAACCTAATTCCTGTAGACTTCCATATGTTTCCTAGTGCAACAAAACCTTCTCTTGCTTTTGAAATCCTTATTTTGGTATCATTTTCTGTTCCTCCCTCTTTACCTACATTACTGCCCGGATATATCCTGCAATATATATTCGACACAAAATAACTACACTTACACTATGCAACAATGTGCTCGAATCTACGGTCTTAACCATCGTGGTATACTTACAAGTCTTAGCTTTAACCCAGCACATTGATGTCGTCTTCGCGATGACAGTAGTCTAAAATGTCATGTGACTGCAATGTCCTTTTATAGGCTTGCCACACGCTGCTTTGGCATGGCGTTAATTCAGCGGAAAGGAGCGGATCAGAAACTGATAATAGGTGATAAAGAATGGTCGGGCTGGGAACTTCTTTCCTTTGTACTGTCGATATTGCAAACGTCCGTTGTAGCTCACCTACTGTCGGCTTACTTATTATTATATTATATATATATATATATATATATATATATATATATATATATAATAGTCTTAAATAGCTATTCTGATTATGGCAAAGTCACGTAATTCACGATGACGCATTACGCACAACGCGTGTTCTACATGATAGAGTTGGGGGAGTATCTATAAGCCGGCGAAAAAGGAAACCGGAAAATGACGGTTTATATAGAACTTTCAAAGCTATGACGTCGAACACACAACGACCTTGACAATAGATCTGATCTTCAAGTTTAGAAACATAACTGAGCAGCGTCACAATAGCAGAGAAAGGTCTACATGGAAGTTCGTTGATACGGAAAATGTTTGTGATCGTACACATAGTTCGAGCCTTATGAAGATACGGATAACGTTTGGGATACTTAACAAAATAGTAACAGTTATCAATAATGAGTGTACACGACTCGCATACAGCATCACTCACACTAACTAATTGTTCTAAGTAAAAACAGGCGTATGGCACATCCAATCCACCTTTTACTTCTTTTATCTCCACCATAAACTTGGTAACATTATGAAAGCTTACATTACCCATATGCTAACATTATTTGTGGCGACCCATGATTATACAAAGAAGTTATGGCGGTGGTTTTCTGTTGCCTTCCGTCGGTTTGTTTACTGTCGGCTCCACTAGCCTTTGACTAGAAATTCTCATCCACGAGGCAAATGGGGTATAAATAATCTACGGTATTCTGATGATACAGTCTTAATCGCTAAGAGAGAAAATGAGTTACAATAAATGGTGGACATTATAGGGGGGAAGCAAAAATAAAGGACTCAGCCTCAATGATAGAAGTAATTGTAGCAACAAAGAAAAAGACATCACCGTAATGCACAATAAAGACAAGTGGAACAATATTAAAACAGGTAAGTGAAATTAAATATCTGGGAACAATGTTAACCTCAGATGGTAGATGTACAAAAGAGGTGAGATGCAGAATGGTTCAAGCAAAAGCAGCTTTCCAAAAAATGGGGAAGATACTGTGCAATCCATTTTTGACAGTAGAAACAAGAAAAAAGAGTTCTTAAATGTTATGTAAAGCCAGTCTTAACATATGGATGTGAAACATGGACAGTGGGATAACAGACTCGAAAATCACTGAAAGCTGTTGAGATGTGGTCTTTCAGAAGAATGTTGAGAATACCATGGACAGCTAAGAAGAGTATTAAAAACGTTATGAAAGGAAGAAGCAATCATCATTTTTGCTCATGTTATGAGATGGGAAACAGCTGGAATATATTGTAACAACTGGGAAAATTGAGGGACGAAGAGTTAGAAGAAAACAAAAAGAAAAGATACCAGACAGCTTAAGAGAATGGCTTGGCGGAAGATCAACACGAGAAATGATAAATAACTGTCGAGATCAAAAGTTGTGAAGAGACATAATCACCTACGCCAGCCAGATGGTACTTGATGATGACGATGATGATGATCATCATCATCATTATTTGTCCATCTGTCCAAGCCAGCCTGTATGCCACATGATGATGAATCCAAAAACTGACTCACAGCATGGAAGAATTGAGAAAAACTCTGAACAACTCATCATGTCTATGTCATCAAAGACTTCCATCGAAGCTAACGGTACAGACATACAATCAAGTATATAACTGCCAATCTTTTTCTTCTTTTCTCTTTCTCACTGGTACCGAAAAGGTGTCGTGGTTATATCAGTTGTCGTTCTTGAACTGCTCGAATTAGTGATTTACTTTGTTGTTACATGTCTCTGTCACTGCATCTATCCATCTTCTTCTGGTCTTCCTTTTGATCTTTCCATGCATTCTTGAGAAGAACGCCCTTAATGGTGATTGGTGAGTATTCATTCTGACCAGTGGCCAAACCATTTAAGTTGTTCTATTTATTTTTGTCATCGACTTCAAAAAAGCATTTGATAGTATTCATAGAGATTCTTTGTGGAAAATTCTGAAGCAATATGGCTTACCATCAAAAATCATAAATATATCAAAGACATGTATGATGGTTACACATGTGCAGTTCGAACAGAGGAAGGACTGAGCGAATGTTTCCCAATAGAAACTGGGGTTAAACAAGGATGTATTTTATCGCCCTTGTTATTTGGAATTGTTATGGACTTCATAATGAAGAAATGCTGCACTGGTAATAAAGGCATCGAATGGATACAAGGAGACCATTTGGAGGACCTGGACTTTGCTGATGACATAGTTCTCATCAGCAATCAGATAAAAACGATGCAGGAAAACACAAATGAACTATCATCAATAGCCAGCAAAATTGGGCTTGAGGTCAATCATGAAAAGACTAAAGTCATGAAAAGTTTAATTCCAACAAGTGACAAAATATACATGGAAAACAAACAGTAGAAGAGATCGATCACTTCATCTATCTTGGAAGTCACATTGATCGAGAAGGGATACGAGCAAAGAAATTAGAATCAGACTGGCTAAAGCAGCAATGTCTTTCAGAAGCCTTGAAAAGTTGTGGAAATCAAAACTCATTAGCACAAACACAAAACTTAGGCTATTCAAATCAAATGTACTATCAACCCTTACGTATGCGTGTGAAAGCTGGAAAACAACAAGAGATATAGAAACAAAGTTGAACGCATTCGAAAATAAATGTCTAAGGAAAATACTTGGTATAGAATGGAACGAATTCAAAACAAACGAGGAAATTAGAGAAATCGCCAATCAACCACTAATATCTTCAGTAATAAAGAAAAGACGATGGTCATACGTTGGACATGTGATGAGAAGAGATAATAATCGAATAGCAAAGCAAGCCCTCATATGGGAAACAACAGGTAAAAGAAAAAGAGGAAGACCCAGGGAGACACTGAGAAGAACATGGATGAGAGAGGCAAGAGCAGCAGGAATCGGCTCCCTCAATGAGATAGAACTGCTTGCACAGAACAGAGACAGATGGCGAGATTTGATAAAATATCTTTAAAAGAAAACTGCTAGAACAAAAATTCATATAGGAGAAGGTGTATCTTGGTCTACGCCCTATGGGCGGTTACGGCTCGAAAGGTCAATAGATAGATAGATAGATTTATTTTTGGCAGGGTCTAGTTCCTACCATTTTCGTTTGGTTTCATTTGGTATTCTATTTCTTCGTGTGTTGTTTGTTACTTTTCTCGAGCATCGCATCTCACATGTATTGATCTTTCTTAATTGTGATTTATAGAGGGTCCATGTTTGACTTTCATAGCACAAAGTTGGTATGAAAATGCTATTTATCATTTGTTGTTTAGCTGGCATAGAAATGGTTGGATGTCTTAGCAATGGTGAAAGCTGGTATGTGACAGCATTTGCTTTTTGTATTCTCATGTCAATTTCTCTGTCTAGTTTTCCATCTTCTGTGAACATTGTGCCCAAATACTTGAATTCTTCTGCTTGTTTTATTTCTTTATCTTTGATCTTAATGTTTAATGGATGTCTTAATTTGCTTATTCTCATAGCCTCTGTTTTTGCTGTGTTAAATTTCATACTGTAGTTTGTGCAGCTTTTATCTAGAGATGTTATATTCTGTTGTAGCAGGTTTTCATCCTCATATATTAGGCATTGGTCATCTGCGAAGAATAACTGCCAATACAAAAAAAAAATAGCAGTAAGTCTTCGATGTATTGTGCGCCTGCATCATTTAAGCATATTCACACATCGACATATGGCCACGACACAAGACTGGCTTGAACTCATTCAAATAAGGTCACTCGCTCACAATTAAATCGACACCTGCGCCAGGAAGGCTTATGTTGCCATCCTCCCTCCCCACCTTCTACAGGTACGCTCGCTCACCCAAAATATTATAGTATTTTTTATATTAAAAATACCTCACCGTACCTTTATGTATATTTTCAATAATACGCTGTATTTTAATGTTAAATATAATACGATGTACCTTTAGGTATATTAACATTAGTTCACTGCACCTTTATGTATATTATCATTACTTCACTGCACCTTTATGTATATTATCATTACTTCACTGCACCTTTATGTATATTATCATTAGTTCACTGCACCTTTATGTATATTACCATTAGTTCACTGCACCTGACTGTAGGAAATATGACTTCTCTTATAATAGAATTTCTAAATTTTCAGAAAAGAAATTCCAAGAAAAGAAAATAAAGAAGCTTGTGCATATAGTAATAATTGTGTTAAATGAAACCCCGCCACGCCTCGAATGTGGTGTATATGTAATATGGTGTTAGTGCCAATTGTTTTCTCCACCATCGGTACTTTTTTTTTGGGGGGAGAGGGGGGAGAGGGGGTGGGGGGAGTGGGGTGTGAGAGATGGGAGTCAGCCCTACTTTCTCCTCCCATAAAAAAAACTTGAGGCACCTTTTTTAAACTGCTTAAACCTGGAAACCATCTCCACTCCGCCACTAACGCATCAGATACGTTCTTTCTGTCGTTCACCTGGTAACTACTAAAGAAATCGATTATCTTCTTCGTCACCCATCTTTAAAAGGACGTCAAGGGGGCGTATATTCGTTGTGTTGTAGTTTGCTGTAAAACTGTGATATTTTCGACTTTCGGTCCAAAACATCCGACTTCAGCATGATGTTTTCTTTTAGTATCGGGTTACCTTCCCTCTTTGAATCCTGCTCATTTGTCTAGACTAGACTGATTAATGTTTCTAGAGGCACAGCGAATAGCTGGAGCAGGGTCTGGATGGTGATGGTTCACCGATCCTATCGCAAGCATTCAGCTATGAGTCGCTGACAGTTTTCAGCTCTGATGCTGTCAGAAGCCATGCCTCTTGCTTATTGTTCCATCTGAATTAGATTGCCATTCGAATTATTTACTATAAAATATATATCGCATAATTATATATACATGTCCATGTAGCTGGGGAAATAGGAATGTTGGGGAATAATAAGAGTAGGGACGGTGTGAGGAGAATTGAGAGAAACACCGTGTGTACAGGGAAGATGACATTCGCGGGATGTTGGGTGTTTTTTTTTTTTTTTGAGTGAGTAGAGATGAGAGAGTCTCGTGATATTGGGGACCGTTGAGAAACACGAAGGAGTGAACAGACTTAAGGGAAGGGTTAAGGTGTGATAGAGGGGTTAAGGTGTGATAGAGGTTATGACGTCAAGAGAAGTCATTGGCTGGGAAATTAAGGAAGTAGTTGTTTATTGGCTGGGAAATTAAGAAAGTAATTGTTTATTGGCTGGGAAATTAAGGAAGTAGTTGTTTATTGGCTGGGAAATTAAGGAAGTAGTTGTTTATTGGCTGGGGTACGAGATACTTAAAGCCAGGCAAGAGGGTTTTAGAGCAGAGAGATCAAATGTAAGCTAGAGACTCAGGAGACTGGCGCACGCCACTAGGGGGTGAGACCTTGGTAGCCATAGTAGAGCACATGATCTGCGTTAGATAGGAGTGAAAGGGATTAAGTTTCTGGGAAGAAACTCTCATGTAGGATAGGGACGAATGCTGTTGTAGCAGTAATAGCAAAACCAAGCTGAGCTAAGTTAGTAGAATCGAGCCAACACTCTTTTAAATGGAGAAGTGATCGGACGCATGAGGCGAGTGACTCAAAAGTGAGTACAAGAGTCAGAGGTACCTAGCTTACTTTGATACCTGAGCGGAGATGTCAGGCCGCTATGCTGTTATTATTGTTATTTTTATATTTGTTGGATTACATAATTAAAGTCTTACTATGCCTTTACACGAGAGACTTACGTGTGCAACTGATTCATTGAAACATGTGTATGGTAGGCCAACCCAACGCTCGAAGTCAAACACAACACGAAGTACAGATAGACACTTGACACCAACTACTAAGTACATATCTTAAAGGAAAAGCGAGTGGCGACAGTGAAATTCATTAAATCATGACAAACAATTAGCCTGTATACTATCGACAGGTAGACACTGTAGAGCTCGACGTAAAGGCGTTACTTGTGCTATGTAAAGACAATAGGTTACAACGGCCTACCATCGTCAGGACGTCCAATTTACAGTCTACGGTGTTGCCTTATGATGCCTCTGATCCTGTAAGCGTTACATTAAGTTTGGGACAGTTGACAACCACGGGACATCAGAAACTTAATCTACTACATCCACACATGACATTAATGTAGTATTGATGTATGTAAATGTATATATTGGTATACACGCACACATAATCACATCTACACTTAAATCTCCTTCAATATGTGTTTCTGCATGTTCAAATAACAGGGTTGTACAAGTTTGATACAGTCTTTTTTTATGTAAAATTAGTACCAGCACCTGTTGATATGAGTACAGAAGTGTCATATACATCTGACTCTATCATCACCGCTGCTGCTACACAAGACTGCTAATGAAATAAACAAAATAATACAATAAGGGGATATATAGCCTACTATTTTTCCATATTATTTCAGGATAGTTCTAGGGCTTGTTTGAGTATTACTAATTCGCCCTATAATAGATTGTATGTATTTTAAGGGGTAAAATACATAATCACGCCACATACATCTTTTGATGTACAAAAAAAAGCATATTTATGAGTGAATTATGATTAATTAAAAGGTTATATTAAAAAAAAACATATGCTAGAAATTTAAGTTCCCTATTATATAATTGCGAGTGAGTTTCCGGTTCCTGTCCAAGATGGAGGAATTATTTTTCTTCATCTTGCTATGGACGGTTGATCGGTGGTTCCAACAAACCGCCATCCTGAAACATACATTGTTATTGAAACATAAAACTCGAATCTTATATACACGAGGCGAGAGGCAACAGCAGCAGGCACCAGCTCCTCGCCGAAATTGACGGACTCGCCCAAAACAGCGCGGTGTGGAGAGATAGAATGCGGGTCCTGTGCAAGGTCTCACACTTGATAACAAGACAGTCCGATACAAGAATCTAGAATATCTGTTCTATGTGCCGTCTTCGGCTCTAAATGAAATGGCTATACTATAATATAATGATACTTTCTTAAACTGAAGCCTCATGATTCAATTACAGACATCCCAAATGAAAGGTTTGAATTAGTTATATGTTAAAGATAGTTAGATAATTAGTAAAAGTAATTGCACATGTACACATCAAGTGACAATCCTGTAATATCATACAATTTTTTTCTTGATCAATGTAAGAAGTTCTTCAGGTGGGCCTATTTTATTGTTGGCAACTTTAATATTTTTCTTACTTATAATAATATAGTGTAGTCTCATAAGTGACTACTAGAAGGGAACTACTAGAGTTTACAGTAACTGTGCCACGAGAAGGGAACTACTAGAATATACAGTAACTGTGCTATGGGAAGGGAACTACTCGAGTATACAGTAACTGTGCTATGGGAAGGGAACTACTCGAGTATACAGTAAACTGTGCTATGGGAAGGGAACTACTCGAGTATACAGTAACTGTGCTATGGGAAGGGAACTACTCGAGTATACAGTAACTGTGCTATGGGAAGGGAACTACTCGAGTATACAGTTATAACTGTGAGAAATTGAAGGTGTAAGAGAAAAGATTCTAGAAAGTTTTATTTAGAGAATGGTTTTAAGGGAAATTTACAGGAAAATTGACAAACAGCTGCAGAGATAGAAAGTTGTGGAGAGAAAAGATCACCTACGCCAGCAGGCATGGTATTTTATGATGATGATGGTGGTGGTGATATTGATGATGTTGATTATGATGATGATGATGATGATGATGATGATGATGATGAGGATGATGATTGCTCATGGCAAACCTCTCTTGAGTCTCAGTTGATAATTGACGCGTTTCAGTAACTTCGACACATCGAATTTTTTTTTCTTCTTCTACCTTTTTAGCTCCCAGTGGAGCTTAGGTCTTCAACAAACACTTTCCAAGTCGTTCTGTCTTTTGCCATTCTTTTAAGATCATTCCATGTTTTCCCCATCATCTTCATCTCTGCTTCTATCTGTCTTCTCCAAGAATTCCTTGGTTTCCTCTTTGACTTTTCCCCTAGGGATTCCAAAAAAGAACCTGTTGTGTAATACTCTCAGTTGACTTCCGTAGTGTGTGTCCTATCCAGCGCCATCGTCTTCGCTGTATCTCTTTATCCACTGGTGTTTTACTGGTACCTTTCCATAATTCTATGTTAATGATTTTGTCCTGCCATTTCCATTCTTTTATTCTTCGTAAGCATCCATTAATGAAAGTCTGTATCTTTGTGATTGTCAATTTTGTTGTTCTCCATGTTTCACAGCCATATAATAGGACTGACTTAACATTTGAGTTGAAAATTTTTATTTTTGTATTTAACCTAATTTCTTTGGATTTCCATATGTTTCCCAGTGCAATGAAATCTCCTCTTGCTTTTGATATCCTTATTGTGGTATCATTTTCTGTTCCTCCCTCTTTATCTATATTACTGCCCAGATATATGTAGGATTGTACATCAAATAGAGGTATTTCTCCTAGTTTTATTTGGTTATTGCCAACTGTATTAATTCTCATAATGTTGGTCTTATCTCTATTAATCTTCTGTCCTAGCTGTTGTGATCTCTCATCAATTATGCCCATTTTATCCTGCATCTGTTGATGGCTGTGTCATAGGAGAGCTATGTCATCAGCAAAGTCTACATCATCAAGTTGTTTGGTCAGTGACCACTGGATTCCATTTCTGTTGTTTTGAATTATTTTCATAATCCAATCTATGGCCAGTAGAAAGAGAAATGGAAACAGAAGGCATCCCTGCCTTACTCCTGTTCTTATTTCAAATGCTTCTGTAAGCTGTCCTTCATGCACCACACTACTTCGTTCCTTCATACATTGTTTTTATCAGGTTAATAAACTTTATGGGGATTCTGTAATGACTCAGCAACTTCCAAAGCATTCTTCTGTCTAAACTATCAAATGCCTTTTCGTAATCTATGAATCCAATATAAAGTGGGGATTTTAGTTCTAAACTTTGTTTAACTATTATACGTAGAGTAGTTATTTGATCAGCACATGATCTGTTCTTCCTAAAACATGCTTGTTCATCTCTCAAATGTTTCTCCATGGCCTCTTTTAGTCTCTAGAATGATTCTGCTTAATATTTTCCTGGCGCTGATAGTAGCATAATTCCCCTATAATTTGTGCACTCCTGTAAACTTCCTTTCTTTGGTAGTTTGATCATATAACCTTCTCTCCAGTCTTTGGGTATTTCTTCCCTCTCCCAAATTTTATCCAATAGATCATGTAACATCTTGGTAGAGGTGTTAATATCTGCTTTGATGGCTTCCGAAGGAATTTCATCTGGTCCTGTGGCTTTACCATTTTTTTATAGTATGATGGCTTTCATTATTTCTTCTTGCTTGACTTTCCACAGTTAACATGTAACTCTTCTTCTGCTGGTAGTATATCTGGACAGGAAAATTGACAAACAGCTGCAGAGATAGAAAGTTGTGGAGAGACATGATCACCTACGCCAGCAGGCATGGCATTTTATGATGATGATGGTGGTGGTGATATTGATGATGTTGATGATGATGATGATGATGATGATGATGATGATGATGATTGTTCATGGCAAACCTCTCTTGATTCTCAGTTGATAATTGACGAGTTTCAGTAACTTCAACACATCGAATTTTTATTAGTGTATAAAACAGAGACTGTAAAACCTCTTACATTTCCTTCTACAACCATACTCATATTTGGTATTCTCTCTCTCTCTTTCTTCCTGTCGCATACAATATTATTTAATAAATTACCTAAAGACTCCAGAAAACACAAAACTATTTTCACAACAGTCAAATGTTAATTTTTATTTTTTATTTTTTTTTAGAACTACTAGAGGAACAAAAAAAGTACCCCCGTCACCCAAGTGGCGTATAGGGAATATGGTGTTAGTGACCATAAATTTTACAGACCTTCGGCACATGATTTTTGGGTAATGTGGTCGGTATTACGACCGTGCCGCTTTACTTTCCCAGAAAAAAATCCGGTACCCATTAAAGGCTGGGTGAACGGGAGCCGTCGGTTGGGATCGAACCCTACCTCTTTTCCTTTGTAGTCCAGTTCACTAACCACTGAGCTATCGCGGCTCCCAGAACTACTAGAGTTGTCTTATTATTATCGTACTATTCTCTGCAGTTCTCTTATTTATATATATACAGTTATATAAGTTATATACAGTTATATTATCAAATAACTGTTGTAATAAGAGAGAAAGTTACTTTAGAGGGAAACAGAAATGGGTAGGAGACAAATAATATTAAATGAATATTATTATAGAGAGAAAAAAGATGAAGAGAAAATTACCTTGATGATAATGATAATATAACTGCATTTGTAAGTTATTTGTAAGAAATAACTTTATAAACAACTGTAAATATTATAAGATATAACTGTATATATCTATCTATCTATCTATTGGCCTTTCGAGCCGTAGCCGGCCCATAGGGCGTAGACCAAGACATTCCTTCATCTGAATTTTTGTTCTAGCAGTTTTCAATTCTTTTAAGATATTTTATCAAATCTCGCCATTTGTCTCTGTTCTGTGCAAGCAGCTCTATCTCATTGAGGGAGCCGATTTCTGCTGCTCTTGCCTCTCTCATCAATGTTCTTCTCAGCGTCTCTCTGGGTCTTCCTCTTTTTCTCTTACCTGTTGTTTCTCACATGAGGGTTTGCTTTGCTATTCGGTTATTATCTCTTCTCATCACATGTCCAACATATGACCATCGTCTTTTCTTTATTACTGAATATATTAGTGGTTGATTGGCGATTTCTCTAATTTCCTCGTTTGTTTTGAATTCGTTGCACACTATACCAAGTATTTTCCTTAGACATTTATTTTCGAATGCGTTCAACTTTGTTTCTATATCTCTTGTTGTTTTCCAGCTTTCACGCGCAACGTAAGGGTTGATAGTACATAGATACAAATAATAATAAATAAAATATTATTAGATAGGGACACTTCCGAGGCGATAATAGGGAATAATAGAATGAAAAGGTATGTGTTAGCACTCGGAAAAAATGACAAATAAACAGCAGAAAAAAACAAAGAACAATATATGGTCCGAATCACCATACGGGTTCGATCCTGCTTCGCCATATATTGCTCTTTGTTTTTTTCTGTTGTTGTTTATTTGTCATTTTTTCCGAGTGCTAACACATACCTTTCCTTCTATTATTCCCTTGATAGTACATAACTGTACTATAACTGTATATATCTTATATATAAATAAAAAAAAACACGTTAATTTGAAAAAAAAACAAATAATTGAAATGATTTTTTAAATTAATTTATTTATCTATCTTAATGATAAAATGGTAACTCTGGCTGTAAATAAACTTCATCCCATTGAATCAGCTCATAGTTTCAGAGCAGTAAGTCAACCGAGATCTGCGAGAGTACACCAGATTCCCACTGAACATTCAAAATCTTTTAGCCTACTATTGCCTTCATAAACATAACAGCCTAATATAATCGTGTTATAATACTAATAAAAGTTATTTCAATTCACGGACGTCAAAATTTGAATCAAATCACGTATCAGATAAACGTTGAAATATAAATAAATAAATAGATATGTTTCAAGTGCCGCTTGTGAGACAACCCGGGTCTCGGCTCCCACATTCATAACCAACCAGGTGAGAACTGCTGTAGCTGTTTAAGCTGCTTTCTTTTTCCAACTCGCTCTGGTGTCACATAATTCAGCACGAGAATCATTCAACATGTTGAAGCGACAAAACAAAAAATGTAGATGTTGATAACGTTGCGATTATATCCGCTAGCTGATATCATTTGAGAAGAACCTTTGTAAAGGTAAAAACAGAGGTGCGAGAGTTCAATCGGTGTATTAACACACGGGTTTGTACTAATATGTGCTCTGCAGCCTATCCAGAAGTGTTCGGAGACTTATATCTAGTGTCGTCTCAAGCATCGTATCTCACGAGTGATGCGCCATTTCTCACCTTCCCAGTGTATGAACTCTGGTACCCATTTCTGTTTCCCTCTATAATAGTATCATTTAATATTATTTGTCTCCTACCCATTTCTGTTTCCCTCTATGATAGTATTCACTTAATATTATTTGTCTCCTATCCATTTCTGGCAGCGGCTGGGTCGACCGCAGGGTGTTATCTTCTTTTTCCAACCACGAGTACAACTCACAAACTGCTTCCTGCGGGAATCACAACACAAGTTGTCCAAACGTCCATAGCTAGTGGGGTTGTTTTCCCAACTAGACTACCAAGTGGCCCCCCTTTTCCAACTTTGTGATCTTAAGTAACAACATGCATTTCGGCAATCATCATCATCATCATTGAGTGCCGTCTCCGCAACGAAGGTTGACTACCATGGAGCGGCATTACACTCTGTCTCTTGCTTTGATGGTGCAGATTGTCATAGGTTGTGTTACTCGTCCATGTTAGTCTTGGTCTGCCTCTGCCTCTTTTACCTTGTATTTTCCTTCCAATATTACTTTTATTAGGGTGTTGTGTCTTTTAACATGCCCTAAAAATTTCATTTGTCTTGTCTGAATTGTATTAAGTAGTCCTCTTTTTATTTTTAGTTGTTTTAAAACTTCATCATTTGATTTTTTTTTCTTACCATCCAATTTTACCTATTCTTCTATAAATCCACATTTCAAAGGCTTCAATTTTCTGTTCGGTTTTCTGGTGTCCATGTTTCTGCACCATACAGGAATATTGATAAGATGTAACATTTTGCTATTCTTAGTTTTAGCCCTGGTGTTATTTGTTTTGATTCGGCAGTAATGTTATATATTCTTTTTATTATTTTATTTATTTTGTAGGTGATATTATGTTACCCAAAATATGTTGTTCTTATTGCTGGATAGGATGAAAATAATGATTGGGGAGCAAATCGATAAAGATAAATGACGGGGGGGGGGGAGAGAGAGAGACCACCAGGACGTGACGTAATGTAATTTAACAGTAGAATTGACTGCAAACAAAAGCCGAGTCTGGACAACGGGGTCGTTTATTTATGGCGACATTCCCGAGGAAAGAACAACGGAGAAGAAAAGAAAAAGGCAAACGAACGAAGGGATGAAAAGATAAAGAGAAAATTACTATGATGATAATGATTATGATGACTAAAATAAGATAAGTGTAGAGTTCAAGAAAAGAACAAGTGGGTGCTGGAGGATAACAAGAGGAGAAGCTGAAGAAGAATTAGTAGAAGTAGCAGTTGTCGTAGTAGTAGTTGTAACAATAAAAATGGTAGTAGCCATAGTAGTAAAAGCAATAGCATAGTAGTAGTAGTAATAGTATTAGTAGTAGTAGTAGCAGTAGTAGTAGTAGTAGTAGTGGTGGTGGTGGTGGTGGTGGTGGTGGTGGTAGTAGAAGTTGTTAAGGAAAGAAAGAAACAAACAAACAAACAAAGAGAAGAGTACAATCACACACATACATGTATAACTACAAAGTTAACGGGCCCAAATGTGAGAAGTACTTGACACCTGCCTGACTGACACGCCCCATGTACTTTAACACAAATTATGGACAAAAGTTCACTCAGACTGAACAAAGATGGCGATCCTTCTTTCCGCTATACAAAAGTCTCTTAGAAATTCCCGGGCATGCAACAGTTTAAGTTAATATTGCGTGTATTGCAGGATTAAACCGGTCTTTCTAGATATCCAGACCTTTGCACGTAGGTCGCTTGGGAAATAAATAGAGAAATGTGTTAAGGGTAATATGAAGATTTAATATCAATATAACGTTGACGAGTAACACGAGCTTGATGGTTTATGAGTGGAAAAAAAAGGAAACTCAAACTTAAGTGAGTCACCCAGCTATGAGGCGAAGTGAGAAATATATTATTATAAATATTGTGTTTTTTTTTATTATACGTTACTATTAAATTGGCAAAATAAAAGGAAAGAGAGATCGCGGGCGACAAATAGAGAAAATACAGGATAGCTTGGTGTCATGGCATGGAAAACAGTCAACAACAGAACTGATACGATGCACTGTAGATAGAAGATTGTGGTGGGACGTGATCACCTACGCCAACCGGTATGACACATGATGATAATGACTGTTAAATTAAATGAGAAAATATTATGCCAATCCACTGAAAAAATATCAGCTATCTTCTTCTTCTTCTTATTCTACTTCTTCTTCTTCTTCTTCACTGACTCCTTTGCACTTCAGCGTCCATGGAGGATACAGTCTTTTGCTCTTTTGTTGCTCCTGCTGTTAAGTTTCCTAGGTTTCTAATATTCTATCAAATCCAAGTTTTTTTGTGGTCGACACTTGGGTCTAGTGTTCTCGTAAGGCTCTGTTTTGTATTTTGATTATTTTTGTCTTATAACGAGGCCGAACCAATTTATCTATTGTATCTTTATGTATTATATGTCGAGAATTATTCTTAACTTTTTTTTTCTCTGTTCTTCATTTCTGATCTTATCTCTTAAGCTGTTTACCTGTTATGCATCAAACACATCTCATTTCGGTAGTGGTTATTTTCTTACTGATCTTGAGTCTAGCGTCAAGATCTGGCATTGGTAGCACAAGGTTGGAATGAAGATTGTGTTGTAGAGTGTCTGTTTTGCCTGTAGTGTTATTTCCTTGTTGGACAGCAGTTTTTGTCTCGTTCGAATTGTGTTAGCTGTTTCTTTCTTTAGAAAGAGTTCTTAAATGTTATGTAGAGCAATCTTAACATATGGATTTTGAATCATGGGCAATAGGACAACAGACAAGAAAATCACTGGAGTCTGTAGAAATGTGGTTTACAGAAGAATGTTGAGAATACCATGGACAGCACATACAAGAGTAATGAAAATGTTCTGAAAGAAGTCAAAACAAAAATAGAGCTAATTACCAATATTAGGAAGAAACAATTCATCATTTTTTGGCCATGTAATGAGAAGAGAACAATTGGAATATATTGTAACAACAGGAAATATTGAGGAAATAAGAGATAGAGGGAAGCAAAGAGAACAAATACCAGACAGCTTAAGAGAATGGCTTGGCAGAAGATCAACAACAGAAATGATAAATAACTGTTGAGATGGAAAGTTGTGGAGAGACATGACCACCTACGCCAGCAGGCCCGGTACTTGATGATGATTTCTTTACTTTTATCTATTCCAAACTTTATTATATGTTTACTTCTCCGCCACACCCAATCTTCTATATATCTAAATTTTACAAAAAATGCAATTGCCTCCTTTGTTTTCATATTTACTGTTTCATGTTTCTGCACCACACAGAAGTGTTGAGTAGATATAACTACTAATTCTGTTCTAGTCCTGATGATATTCATTCATTTGAGTAGATATTTTCAAAATTAACATTTTCAACTCAAATGTAATTCAGTTCTTATATGTGGCTGTGAAACATGGAAAACAACAAAAATGACAATCACGAAGATACAGATTTCATTAATGGATATTTGTGCAGAATAAAAGGATGGAATTGGCAGGACAAAATCACTAACTTAGAATACTGGAAAGTACCCGTCAAATACCAATTGACAAAGATATACGACAAAGACGATGGCAATAGATAGGATGCAATCTGCGGAAGCCAAATGAGAGTATTACGTGACAGGTCCTTTTCTAGAATCCCCAGAGGAGGAAACAACACGGAAGGTCAAAATATACTCAGAGAAGGCATGTGGAAGCAGAGATAAAGATGGGAAGACATGGAACGATCTTAAGAGAATGGAAAAAAACAGAACGGCTTGGAAAAGGTTGTTGAAGACCTATGCTATACAGAGAGTTGAAAGGTAGAAGCAGAACATGGGGGGCGGGGGGGGGGGGCGCCTCGGTAGCCGAGTTGGGAAACCACCCGACTAGGCTACCGACGTTCGGACAACCCGTGTTCGATTCCCCCTGGAAGCGGTGTGAATTGCTTGTGGTTGAAATAAAAAATACCTCCGCAGTGGACCCAGCCGCTGGCAGAAATGGGTGCAGGGTAGAGCTACTTGGGAAAGTGAGGAATGTTGCCTCGCATCGTGAGTTTCGATGCTTGAAGCGACATTGTCCAGAAGTCTCCGAACACTTCTGGAAAGGCGGCCGAGAACATATGGGTGAAAACTCGCGTGCTAAGACGCTCATTCAAGTCTCGTACTTTACCTTTTTCTTAAGAAGAATATATATTTCATATTAATAAGGAGCCCTTTGCAATTCCTATTTTTTTTGCTTGTTACTATCTCGCATTTTGCATCAATATTAAGACATGTCCAAGATTGCTATATTTATGACTCTGTCTGGGTTTGTTGTCCCCAGCTTACCTAAACTTGATAAGTTCAAGAAACGTGTAATGTAAGAATTAAAAATGCCGTGGGACGAGTGAAAATAAAAAACACATGAGAAACAATAACATGGAGTTGGGGAACTATATGATATGCTTGCCAACGGTGAAAATATTGTTTAAAAAGTAAAAGAGTTTTTAAATAAGTAAAAGTTATTTTTTTTTTTTTTTGGTAATTAGATTAGGAGGTGATATACGTGCCTTGCCTTGTGCGCTGGCAACCGCTGTCACGCAACTGCTGAGGGGGATAATGAGGCTTTTATACATTCAACGTTGCATAGGATTCAACATTATAAAAACCGTCTACTAAGGATGGATGGGGAGGGAAGAGCTAAGCACCTATGGGTGCGTCCGAAATGCAGTAATGGCAGTTCTTCATTATAATCAATCAACATGGAGTGAACAGTTGCTGATTATGATTTATTTCTTCAATTGACATTGACCCAGCGTTTTCCTGTGTTGCTGCAATCCGTTTGAGTCCACTTTCTTCCATAAAAGTAAAGTACCCCTGTCACGCCAAGTGCCGTATAGGGAATATGGTGTTAGTGACCATAAATTTTACAGACCTTCGACAAATGATTTTGGGGTAATGTGGTCGGTATCACGCCCGTGCCGCTTTACTTTCTCCGAAAAAATTCGGACCCATTAAAGGCTGGGTGAACCCGGAAGCCGTCGGTCGGGATTGAACCCTACCTTTTTTCTTCAATATAACTTCTACGTAATGATCACAATGATGGTGATTATGATGTGTTTTTAATTTGTATACCGTATATTATCCGCCAATTCATATTTGAGTACATGATGATAAAGATGATGATGGTGATACTAATTGTGATGGTAATGATGATGGTGATGCACTGATGATAATGATGACGACAACAACAATTTAACATGAAAATTACGGCTTTAAAAAATAATACATTTATCATTATTTTCAAAAAATATATTTTGTCTTTCTTCTTTTCTCTTCCTCACTGACACCTAAAAGGTGTCGTGGTTTATATCATTTGTCGTTCTTGAGCGGCTCGAACTGTTTGAATTAGTTATTTTTTTTGTTGTTACATGTTTCTGTCACTGCATCTATCCATCGTCTCCTGGGTCTTCCTCTTGGTCTCTTTCCATGTATTCTCGAGAAGAACGCCCTTGATGGTGATTGGTGATATATAATATATTTTGTACCTTTGCATATTTCATGTGATAAAGATGATGAGGTGAAATGATGATGACAATGATGATAGTAGTGTTAATAACGATGATAGTGATAATGATGATAGTAGTGTTAATAACGATGATGGTGATAATGATGATGACAATGATGATAGTAGTGTTAATAATGATGATGGTGATAATGATGATGACAATGATGATAGTAGTGTTAATAATGATGATGGTGATAATCATGATGACATTAATGATAGCAGTGTTAATAATAATGATGGTGATAATGATGATGACAATGATGATAGTAGTATTAATAATGATGATGGTAATAATGATGCTGACAATGATGATAGTAGTGTTAATAATGATGATGGTGAGATGATGATGCTGACAATGATGATAGTAGTGTTAATAATGTTGATGGTGATAATGATGATGACAATAATGATAGTAGTATTAATAATGATGATGGTGAGATGATGATGATGACAATAATGATAATACTGTTAATAATGATGATGGTGAATGATGATGATGACATAATGATAGTAGTGTTAATAATGATGATGGTGAAATGATGATGATGACAATAATGATAGTAGTGTTAATAATGATGATGGTGATAATGATGATGACATTGATGATAGTAGTGTTAATAATGATGATGGTGATAATGATGATGGCATTAATGATAGTAGTGTTAATAATGATGATGGTGATAATGATGATGACAATGATGATAGTAGTGTTAATAATGATGATGGTGATAATGATGATGACATGATGATAGTAGTGTTAATAATGATGATGGTGAGATGATGATGACAATGATGATAGTAGTATTAATAATTATGATGTGAATGATGATGACAATGATGATAGTAATGTTAATAATGATGATGGTGATAATGATGATGTCAATGATGGTAGTAGTGTTAATAATGAAGATGGTGATAATGATGATGACAATGATGATAGTAGTGTTAATAATGATGATCGTGATAAAAAATGATGATGACAATGATGATAGTAATGTTAATAATGATGATGGTGATAATGATGATGTCAATGATGGTAGTATTGTTAATAATGATGATAATGATGATGACAATGATGATAGTAGTGTTAATAATGATGATGGTGATAAAAAATGATGATGACAATGATGATAGTAATGTTAATAATGATGATGGTGATAATGATGATGACATTGATGATAGTAGTGTTAATAATGATGATGGTGAGATGATGATGATGATGACAATGATGATAGTAGTGTTAATAATGATGATGGTGATAATGATGATGACAATGATGATAGTAGTATTAATAATGATGATGGTGATAATGATGATGACAATGATGATAGTAGTATTAATAATGATGATGGTAATAATGATGATGACAACGATGATGATAGTGATGATGATAGTGATGATGATGTTGATGATGGGGTGGTGTAAATGATCATGATGATGAAGATAATGATGGTAATGGTGACGATGGTGATAATAATGATTATGATAATGCTAATAATGATGATAATGAATGCAAAGTTGTCAATAATTATGATAATTTAATACATAAACTATAATTGAAAAGTGAATGACACGTTTATAACCTTTTAAAAAGTAGTTTGTACAGTTTCATATTTAATGTGCTGGCTGCCGTATTGAAATGGTTAGAAAAGTCAACTTATCACCAGATCGTCCACTTTCGATGCAGAAGTGTTACGGTTCATATTCTCGATCAGATTCCAATGGAATTCACAGTTCAACCAGTCTCTAAAAATGGGTACCGGATATTTTTTTTTCTCTGGTGTGGACAAAAGCAACATTTTCGTCTGTACAAGTACCCTACATATGATAATCTCTTAATGGCGTTGACAGTTCTCTATTTTTGTAAGTACCCTACATATGATAATCTCTTAATGGCGTTGACAGTTCTCTATTTTGTAAGTACCCTACATATGATAATCTCGTAATGGCGTTGACAGTTCTCTATTTTTGTAAGTACCCTACATATGATAATCTCTTAATGACGTTGACAGTTCTCTATTTTTGTAAGTACCCTACATATGATAATCTCTTAATGACGTTGACAGTTCTCTATTTTTGTAAGTACCCTACAAGGATAATCTCCTAATGCGTTGACAGTTCTCTATTTTGTAAGTACCCTACATATGATAATCTATTAATGGCGTTGACAGTTCTCTATTTTGTAAGTACCCTACATATGATATCTCTTAATGGCGTTGACAGTTCTCTATTTTTGTAAGTACCCTACATATGATAATCTCTTAATGGCGTTGACAGTTCTCTATTTTTGGTAAGTACCCTACATATGATAATCTCTTATGACGTTGACAGTTCTCTATTTTTGTAAGTACCCTACACATGATAATCTCCTAATGACGTTGACAGTTCTCTATTTTTGTAAGTACCCTACATATGATAATCTCCTAATGACGTTGACAGTTCTCTATTTTTGTAAGTACCCTACATATGATAATCTCTTAATGGCGTTGACAGTTCTCTATTTTTGTAAGTACCCTACATAATAATCTCTTAATGGCGTTGACAGTTCTCTATTTTTGTAAGTACCCTACATATGATAATCTCTTAATGACGTTGACAGTTCTCTATTTTGTAAGTACCCTACATATGATAATCTCTTAATGGCGTTGACAGTTCTCTATTTTTGTAAGTACCCTACATATGATAATCTCTAATGACGTTGACAGTTCTCTATATTTTGTAAGTACCCTACATATGATAATCTCTTAATGGCGTTGACAGTTCTCTATTTTTGTAAGTACCCTACATATGATAATCTCGTAATGGCGTTGACAGTTCTCTATTTTTGTAAGTACCCTACATATGATAATCTCTAATGACGTTGACAGTTCTCTATTTTTGTAAGTACCCTACATATGATAATCTCTTAATGGCGTTGACAGTTCTCTATTTTTGTAAGTACCCTACATATAATAATCTCTTAATGGCGTTGACAGTTCTCTATTTTGTAAGTACCCTACATATGATAATCTCTAATGACGTTGACAGTTCTCTATTTTGTAAGTACCCTACATATGATAATCTCTTAATGGCGTTGACAGTTCTCTATTTTTGTAAGTACCCTACATATGATAATCTCTTAATGGCGTTGACAGTTCTCTATTTTTGTAAGTACCCTACATATGATAATCTCTTAATGACGTTGACAGTTCTCTATTTTTGTAAGTACCCTACATATGATAATCTCTTAATGGCGTTGACAGTTCTCTATTTTTGTAAGTACCCTACATATGATAATCTCTTAATGGCGTTGACAGTTCTCTATTTTTGTAAGTACCCTCCCTACATATGATAATCTCTTAATGGCGTTGACAGTTCTCTATTTTTGTAAGTACCCTCCCTACATATGATAATCTCTTTATTACGTTGACAGTTCTCTATTTTTGTAAGTACCCTACATATGATACTCTCTTAATGACGTTGACAGTTCTCTATTTTTGTAAGTACCCTACATATGATAATCTCTTAATGGCGTTGACAGTTCTCTATTTTTGTAAGTACCTACATATGATAATCTCTTTATTACGTTGACAGTTCTCTATTTTGTAAGTACCCTACATATGATAATCTCTTTATTACGTTGACAGTTCTCTATTTTTGTGTGATGTGGATTGACTTTCGTTGTCATTAGTTGGTGAGTATCACAGTGTAGCACCACCAACGTCCGGCTTGTTGCAGGAGCTACTGAGTTAAGTGCTCTGAGCACACCGTGAGCTGTGTGTCTCATCCGTTTTAATCATGTTTCGACATTCCAATTGTTTACGATGAATTTTGACATCGTATGACAAGGAACAGTTGGTTGTGTTCACTTTCTGTGCGGTTTCGCCTTATGTCTTTTGGCGTGTGCTGGGACTGCTATGATGGGGACTACAGTTACCTTTCTTTGTTTGGGAGATGAGTTAGTAATTCGGATGATTCCACTGGCACGGGCGGTTGAGCAATTATGAATTTTAATTCGTTTGCAGTGATACCGGGGCCTTCCATAACCATAACCATATTTGTGTGTATTGTTCAATAAGCTAATACTTTTTTTCTATTTTTAACTTATTTACTTTTTTTCTTTCGAGAGATAGAGCATGGCTAGTAGACATTATATCACAAATCTATGTCAAGAGAAGTAAGACAGAGAGTATGTCGGTGCTATATAGAGCTAATTATGACCTATGGAAGTGAATCATAGACAGTAGACAAATAAATGAAAAAAACGATTAGAGACCATAAAGATGGGATTTCTCAGAAGAATGTTGAGACCTCCTTGGACAGCTGAAAAAAAAACCGTCGAAGGAAATGCTCAAAGAGGCCAACACAATAAAGACCTCCTTGGACAGCTGAAAAAAAAACCGTCGAAGGAAATGCTCAAAGAGGCCAACACAATAAAGACCTCCTTGGACAGCTGAAAAAAAAAACCGTCGAAGGAAATGCTCAAAGAGGCCAACACAATAAAGACCTCCTTGGACAGCTGAAAAAAAACCGTCGAAGGAAATGCTCAAAGAGGCCAACACAATAAAGACCTCCTTGGACAGCTGAAAAAAAAACCGTCGAAGGAAATGCTCAAAGAGGCCAACACAATAAAGACCTCCTTGGACAGCTGAAAAAAAACCGTCGAAGGAAATGCTCAAAGAGGCCAACACAATAAAGACCTCCTTGGACAGCTGAAAAAAAAACCGTCGAAGGAAATGCTCAAAGAGGCCAACACAATAAAGACCTCCTTGGACAGCTGAAAAAAAAACCGTCGAAGGAAATGCCCAAAGAGGCCAACACAAAAAAGGCCTCCTAAATAACATCAGAAAAAACAATCATCATTTTCTGGCCCATCATGAGAAGAGGAAAATTGGAGTACTTGGTTACAACTGGCAAAATACAAGGAAAGAAAGATCGATGGCGACAAAGCGAGACGATGCTAAATAGCTTGGTGCCGTGACACGGTGAACAGTGAACAGCTGAATTGATAGAATTCACAAATGACAGGGAATTGTGGAAGGACATGATCGCCAGCCAATATGACACATGATGATGATTTATCACAAATAAAGTAAAGATTTCTTTTTAAAATTGCAATTAAATACTTTTATTATTGTTTGGTTTGTTTATTAAAATCTTATCATTTGAGCATCTGTACAAATGTATCCTATAATTAATCATTAAACATGTGCTTGGTATGGTTGAGGAGCCCAAACTGTAATGCTAAAACCCGCACACGGGGAAGGCAATATGTACTATTGTCACTGAAATCCATAGCATGAGCCCATCTGCTCAGGACGTAACAACCCCATTCGTTTTTATATCCAGTGTAGCACCACCACGAGTATTCACCATCATTATGTGCCATGCCGGTTGACGTAGGCGATCAATCCTTGTACAATCTTCTATCTACAGTGCATCGTATCAGTTCTGTTGTTGACTGTTTCCATGCCATGACACCAAGCTGTCCAGTATTTTCTATCTTTGTCATCCGCGATCTCTCTTTCCTTTTATTTTGCCAGTTGTAACCAAGTATTCCAACTTTCCTCTTCTCGTGATGTGCCCGAAAAATGTTGATTGTTTCTTTCTGATGTTTTTTAGGAGTTCCCGTTTTGTGTTGGCCTCTTTGAGCATTTCTTCATTGGACTTTTTAGCTGTCCAGGGAACTTTCAACATTCTTCTGAGAAATTCCAATTATATTATGCAGTAATATTCAGTATTATGCATTTCATTTGAAAGAGCCCAGTTCATCTGTCTCTTCATGGTGCATTTTCCTGCATGAATCAAGTACCAATGTTTCATTTGAGAGAGACCAGTTCACCTATCTCTCATGGTGCATTTTCCTGCATGAATCAAGTACCAATGTTTCATTTGAGAGAGACCAGTTCACCTATCTCTCATGGTGCATTTTCTTGCATGAATCAATTACCAATGTTCATTTGAGAGAGCCCAGTTCATTTATCTCTCATTGTGCATTTTCCTGCATGAATCAAGTGCCAATGTTTCATTTGAGAGAGTCCAATTCACTTCTCTCTTCTTGGTGCATTTTTTTGCATGAATCAAGTACCAATTTTTAATTTGGGTCATCAGGTGGATGTGTATTGAATCCTCCACTAATCCGTCCTGAAACAAGAAATAATAGTCCATAATAATAATGAGAATAATAATGATATTAAAAACAAGACAACAATATTGATAAAAATAATGAATATAATAATGATAATAATTATTAGTATAGAAATAATGACATTAATAAGAATAATAGTAAAATAAAATAATAGTAATGACAACAAAAATTATGATAAAAATATTTAAAATATTAATAACAATAATAATAATGATAATGACGATAATGATAATAATGATGGTGTTAATATAGATAATGATAATAATAATATAATGATTATGATGATGACAATAATAGTGATGATAATAATAATAATGAAGAATGATAATAAACGATAATAATAAAAATGATAATGATAATGATAACAATAGTGACAATAACAATGTTCTCTACTCTTAATAATGTTTTCTGCTTGACTTCAATGTAAAATATTTCTTTCGCTTTTATTTGATCCTCTATATCATTTCAGTCTGTTTTATAAAATACTGTAATAGTGCACTACTATGTTAAGTCATTTGTTTTATTATGACTAATAAATAATGGCCATCCTGAGCCTGTCCTATTTTTATTGTTAGCAAAACATTTGCTCAAGGAGAATGACAGTTCTGACGATAAGAGCGTCATTTTCATGATCTGTATAGAATTTTCAATCACTGCCGTTATCAAGTGCCTTGTTTTATGGTGTTCCTTGGTCCTGTTAGATTATGTCTGACAGCGGCCATGTTTATGGCCTTCGCTTTTCTTTTTTAATAAGGGTTCTTTAACCTGTGGAAGTCCACACAGACCACCTGTTTATTGTCGTTATCCGAGATGGTTATACATTGGATCACTACCCAAGAGAGGGCTAAACATAAGATCTCACTACCCAAGAGAGGGCTAGACATAGTCTCACTACCAAAAGAGGCTAACATAAGATCTCCACTACCCAAGAGAGGGCTAAACATAAGATCTCACTACCCAAGAGAGGGCTAAACATAAGATCTCACTACCCAAGAGAGGGCTAAACATAAGATCTCACTACCCAAGAGAGGGCTACACATAAGATCTCACTACCCAAGAGAGGGCTAGACATAAGATCTCACTACCCAAGAGAGGGCTAGACATAAGATCTAACTACCCAAGAGAGGGCTAGAAATAGGATTTCACTACCCTAGAGAGGGCTAGACATAGGATCTGACTACTCAAGAGAGGGCTAGACATAGGATATGACTACCCAAGAGAGGGCTAGACATAGGATATGACTACCCAAGAGAGGGCTAGACATAGGATCTCACTACCCAAGAGAGGGCTAGATATAGGATATGACTACCCAAGAGAGGGCTACACATAGGATCTCACTACCCAAGAGAGGGCTAGACATAAGATCTTACTACCCAAGAGAGGGCTAGACATAGTCGCACTACCCAAGAGAGGGCTAGACATAAGATCTCACTACCCAAGAGAGGGCTAGACATAAGATCTCACTACCCAAGAGAGGGCTAGACATAGGATATGACTACCCAAGAGAGGGCTAGACATAGGATATGACTACCAAGAGAGGGCTAGACATAGGATCTCACTACCCAAGAGAGGGCTAGATATAGGATATGACTACCCAAGAGAGGGCTACACATAGGATCTCACTACCCAAGAGAGGGCTAGACATAAGATCTTACTACCCAAGAGAGGGCTAGACATAGTCGCACTACCCAAGAGAGGGCTAGACATAAGATCTCACTACCCAAGAGAGGGCTAGACATAAGATCTCACTACCCAAGAGAGGCTAGACATAAGATCTTACTACTCAAGAGAGGGCTAGACATAGTCGCACTACCTAAAAGAGGGCTAGACATAGGATCTGACTACCCAAGAGAGGATTAGACATAGGATCTGACTACCCAAGAGAGGGCTAGACATAAGATCTAACTACCCAAGTGAGGGCTAGACATAGGATGTCACTACCGAAGAGAGGGCTAGACATAGGATCTGACTACCCAGAGAGGGCTAGACATAGGATCTGACTACCCAAGAGAGGCTAGACATAGGATTGACTACCCAAGAGAGGGCTAGACATAGGATCTCACTACCCAAGAGAGGGCTAGACATAGGATCTCACTACCCAAGAGAGGGCTAGACATAGGATCTGACTACCCAAGAGAGGGCTAGACATAGGATCTCACTACCCAAGAGAGGGCTAGATATAGGATCTCACTACCCAAGAGAGGGCTAGATATAGGGTCTCACTACCCAAGAGGGGGCTAGATATAGTGTCTCACTACCCAAGAGAGGGCTAGATATAGGGTCTCACTACCCAAGAGAGGGCTAGATATAGGATCTCACTACCCAAGAGAGGGCTAGATATAGGGTCTCACTACCCAAGAGAGGGCTAGATATAGGGTCTCACTACCCAAGAGAGGGCTAGATATAGGGTCTCACTACCCAAGAGAGGGCTAGATATAGGATCTCACTACCCAAGAGAGGGCTAGATATAGGGTCTCACTACCCAAGAGAGGGCTAGATATAGGGTCTCACTACCCAAGAGAGGGCTAGATATAGGATCTCACTACCCAAGAGAGGGCTAGATATAGGGTCTCACTACCCAAGAGGGGGCTAGATATAGGATCTCACTACCCAAGAGAGGGCTAGATATAGGATCTCACTACCTAAGAGAGGGCTAGATATAGGGTCTCACTACCCAAGAGAGGGCTAGATATAGGATCTGACTACCAAGAGAGGGCTAGACATAGGATCTCACTACCCAAGAGAGGGCTAGACATAGGATCTGACTACCAAGAGAGGGATAGACATAGGATCTGACTACCCAAGAGTGGACTAGACATAGGATCTGACTACCAAGAGAGGGATAGACATGGATCTCACTACCCAAGAGAGGGCTAGACATAAGATCTCACTACCCAAGAGAGGGATAGACATAGGATCTGACTACCCAAGAGAGGGATAGATATAGATCTGACTACCCAAGAGAGGATTAGACATAGGATCTGACTACCCAAGAGAGCGCTAGACATAAGATCTAACTACCCAAGTGAGGGCTAGACATAGGATATCACTACCCAAGAGAGGGCTAGACATAGGATCTGACTACCCAAGAGAGGGCTAGACATAGGATATGACAACCCAAGAGAGGGCTAGACATAGGATCTCACTACCCAAGAGAGGGCTAGACATAGGATCTGACTACCCAAGAGAGGACTAGACATAGTATCTGACTACCCAAGAGAGGGCAAGACATAGGATCTGACTACCCAAGAGAGGGCTAGACATAGGATCTCACTACCCAAGAGAGGGCTAGATATAGGATCTCACTAGCCAAGAGAGGGCTAGATATAGGGTCTCACTACCCAAGAGAGGGCTAGACATAGGACCTTACTACCCAAGAGAGGGCTAGACATACGATCTTACTACCCAAGAGAGGGCTAGATATAAGATCTCACTACCCAAGAGAGGGCTAGACATAAGATCTCACTACCCAAGAGAGGGCTAGACATAAGATCTCACTACCCAAGAGAGGGCTAGACATAGGATATGACTACCCAAGAGAGGGCTAGACATAGGATATGACTACCCAAGAGAGGGCTAGACATAGGATCTCACTACCCAAGAGAGGGCTAGACATAGGATCTCACTACCCAAGAGAGGGCTAGACATAGGATCTCACTACCCAAGAGAGGGCTAGACATAGGATCTCACTACCAAGAGAGGGCTAGACATAGGATCTCACTACCCAAGAGAGGGCTAGACATAGGATCTCACTACCCAAGAGAGGGCTAGACATAGGATCTCACTACCCAAGAGAGGGCTAGACATAGGATCTCACTACCAAGAGAGGCTAGACATAGGATCTCATACCCAAGAGAGGGCTAGACATAGGATCTCACTACCAAGAGAGGGCTAGACATAGGATCTCACTACCCAAGAGACCAGAAAAGGAACGTTACAAAGAAACAATGAATTAATTTTTTCCTATTTTTGAAAATTTTCCACTCCTGCGGTGGACTTTTATCCCGCTTCCTTTTTGTCCAGAGATGGGCGTCTACCTCTTGATTACTTAACCCCCATATTACCTAAGTACTAGATACAAATTGTATCAAAGAACTTAATTTTAGCTGTTTGTGTGTCGGATCGTGCCACGCCAGTCACAAAAATGGACAGAATTATGATCAAACAAAGAAATCATCTAAAAACTTATCACACTGACATCTAAAAT